>VCCN01004182.1:7254903-7274606 GCA_006491835.1 Architeuthis dux | reverse complement strand
ATAATACCATCTTTTTATACGAGTACATTAAGTTGGGGTTACGTAAAACAAATGTACTGTACGATTATCCTTTATTGACTATAAGGTTCCAACATTCAAATCCCCTCCCACTAGGTGATAAGACCTGATCCAGATGGGAGTGCAAATACCCCGTTTGCCCCTACCCTCCAGTGGACGTCCACGGTAACATAGACAATTCGACCGACCATTAGTCTCTATTCAGATAACGTTCACAGAAGTGACATCGCGGTCGATGGGAACTGTGATCACGAGTTTGGAAATTCGACGGCTTGTATCAGTTAATTGGGTCTCATTATCGTTCGCTCACAAGAATCTTATACCTCGATTATCCGAACACTGATTATCCGAATTTCGGATTATCTGAACAAGGTTTCAAGGTCCCATAATTGTGTTCAGTACGATATCCTTTTTTATGATCGGATCAGTGATACGAGCAATCAATTATCCGAACAAAATACGTCTCGTTTGGATAATCGTAGTTTCTCTGTATTTGAGAAAGTTTGTGTGTGTGTGTGTTAATCTTCTCCTCCCAAAAAGTGCATTGTAGTCAAGGTACCCGTACCCGTAAATCAAGATACCCGTACCCGTAAATCAAGGTACCCGTAAAATGCGCAAACTTAAAAGAATGCAAGCAAAAGGAGGATTCGCAACTTAATTAAAATAGTGTGGAATCTGCGTTAGCGATCATCCCGATAATAATCATCTGATTTCTATCTATCTATATCTACATCTAATATATATTTGAGAAAGTTTGCGTGTATGATTGTTCTTCTTCTCCTCCCCAAAGCTACACTGTAGCCAGGGGTATTGAATTGAGGTACCCCTAATACGCACCCTCTTTGAAGAATGCTATAAACTTAGTAGAGAAAGCCATTTCATTTCTGACATGAAAAATAACTTTTCACAGGGAATCCAACAGTGTTTCATTATGCCGAATATGCCTTCATTAAAAACTATTCTGGGCCATTTATAGCTACGTTTCAGCCTGAGCAACGCCGGGCATTCTGCTAGTCCAGTGGCTCTTAACTAAGGGGGGGGGGTAATTTCAAGTGGGCGCGCTAGCCCACAGGAAAAAAGTAAGAATTTCTCTAATTATCTTGGAAATTCACTTAACAAGTGTCTACATAATATCATGATGAACATAATATATTAAAATTATTTTTCCACATATTGTACGCATTTAAAACTAATCATATGGCTGAAGATGCGAGGGCGCGGTGGCGTGGAGGCAAGTTCCAACTACAAAAGGGGGCGTGGTAGTAAAAAGGTTAGGAACCACTATGTTAGTCGAAAAATTATATTTAAATTCAAACCAGAGTAACTCACCAGTTTGTTCTTAACGGTCACTTGTGCATTTGTGATATTCACAGCACGCAAGCGTTGTAAACAACAACAAAAAATGTTGTTCAACACTCAAGTAGGTAGAGTCTATTTTTTATGGCACTTCGTTGCTCTTATATTGACGTTGATAGCCACCCCACCCTCCAACTCGGATAGATAATGGAACCCTTCGTAGATAAATATAAATTCCGAGAGAGAAACAAATTTGTAAGATAGCACTTTACATTTTGGGTGTATCATCGTAGTGTAATGGTTAGCAAGATGGTCTCGCAAATCATTGCTATAATTACTAGTGAGTTTGATCCTCACTGGGCGCCCCATACTTTATGGTCTTGTGCCAAAACTACGATTAGTAAATATCTAGGACTATATTTGGAGAGTATCATCGTAATGTAATGGTTAACAAGCTGGTCTCGCAAATCATTACTACTGAGTAGTGAGTTTGATCCTCACAGGTTTGACATGCGAACCCGGGATTGCGCAAGGTCGAATCGAAATAATAATCAGTGACAAGTCAGGATGATTTGGTGAGGAATTTGATTTTTATTTTGGCAGGTGTTAAGCAAAGATGGAATTCCTAAACCCGAAATGCTGACGTCAACAGAATGATGTAATATAACCTTTTGACCACGTAAGAAGCCCAGAGGATTAATGATCTATAACAGGGGTTGGCGAACTACGGACCGCGGCCACATTTCATCCGGCCCGCCGACTTCATTGAATATCTGATATTGTACACGAAAATTCTTTGTTTTCCTTATCTATCTTTGGTTAGTGAACAATAAAATTCATAATCGGAAAATAGAGTAAAAGTCTTATTTCTGTAATGGCTCAAACGAATCTATGTTTTACAGCTAGACATGTTTCAACTCTATGCATTTCTGCTGTTCTTTTAATATACACAACATTTGACAATATTTTGTCATTCCACAAAAAAGATTTCATAGTTCTCATTGATTGATAGTAAAAGTACGCTTATTTAGATATATACACCTATAATGAAAAACATTAAATTAATTTTTTTAAATAGCTATTTTCATAGCTTTGTATGATCATTATTTCATTTTTTGTATTCGCTTTGGTCCGCAAGACATAAGAACATTTCTAATCCGGCCTGCAAAAAGTTTGCTGACGCCGGGGAGAACACAGACAGCTTTGGCTAGCCTGGGAGCCACAGAGCTCCCCACCTGGGGAAGTTTCTACTAAGATGTGACGTTTACAAGTTGAGAGTTTTTCCCTCTCAGGGTCTCTCTCACTGTGTGTGCAGACGAAATGCAAGCATATAAAAACAGAATAGAAACGACAACTGTTACAAGAAAAGTGTCTCTGTTAAATTCGGGCAAAACCGTTGAAAACTTCAGGCAAATCAAGCCGTGTTCGCCTTAACCAAAGAGTTCTCATACGCCTATGTTCATTCGTGCCTGTCTGTTTCTCCACACAATATCTCCAAAATTTTCTAGAAGAATAGGACAAGGAAAAATTGTTTACATTTTGAGGAGGATGCAGGAATCTTTTCGATTGAGGTATTTTTTCCATTTCCCCCCCGATACATTTATGTATTCACTCACGTTTCTCCACGCAATACTTCCAAAAGTTCTCAATGAATCTCAATGACATTTTCTAGAAGAGTATACCATGAGCTAAGGAATAATTGATTAAATTTTGGGGCGGATCCAGAAATCCTTTTCGATTGAGATATTTTTCATTTATTAAAGATAATAGTCCGAAAATTGAAACATCGAAATTTACAGTTACCTTCTCTGCACGTCTGCCTCACACGCAGAAGGTCCCGGTTCGATTCCTGATATGAGCGAAGAGTGTGGAGAACTCAAATTTCCCAGTGCACTCAGCAGCTAATTGAGTACACTCTAAGCTGTGTGGTTAGGGCGGAGGTATCCCTTCGGTGGACCTGCATCCTGCCAAAGGGGTGGTCTCGACCAGATTTGAGACTAAGCTGACGCATGCAACAGAAACCGGGTCTTCTTCGCCGTATGGAACTCCATTGGGAGTTGTCTTTTAAGAGACGGGACGCTTTATTTTACCCACCTCTGCACTGTAGTTATATATTAACTGATTTTCATTAAGTTTTTAGTTAATGTATGGCATTGGCGCTCTCTGGTTGCTTTTTCTTTTTTTAGTTCACTTGTTTTTATGCAGTTATTCCTACGCCTTTACACACTTATTGACACATGGCCTGCTAATGGTTCTCAATACATTTCTTTCTGTCCCTACACCAGACTTCTTAACTGTTGTTATTTCAACTGTACAACTGAAAATAAGCAACTTATCCCACAGCCCTCAAGTGCACATGAATGCATAGCTGATATATGTTAAGATTATTATACATTAATTATTCAATTCAGACTCGTGTCCTTATCTTGTAATCGTCACAACGTTTCGACCATTGTATTCTTAAGAATCACATCTGATTTTCTCTACGGGACAATGACTTTGTGCAGTGATTCCCAAAGTGTGCACCGCGGCGTCCAGCGGTTAGCTGTCAGGGGAGCCGGGATATTCGAAAATTTTAATAATTCTAGTAAGTTAATAATAAAAATTAAAACAATTTATCTAAATTAAATATTTTTTTTAAAGTTGTAGTCCTTGTTTGTGTACTAATGGAAAAGTTTTCTTATTAAACATTTAATAAGCATCGTGAAAGTGATGATATAAGATTAAACAAACAAGAGGCGGATATACAGGAAAGTAAATGCAAATGTTCAGTATTTCTGAGATGAGGTGTTAGTATTACTGATACTATTGTTCGGACTGAGATCCTCATCTTGGTTGTCATTTCCACAACGTTTCGGCCGATGTACTCTCCGGCCTTCTTCAGGTGTCAAGTTTTGTCGATAACTTACCGGAACTATTGAACTGAACCCTTTATTTGATCCACGGGGGTATACTGTCCTCATTCCACTAAACGTTGTGGAAATGACAACCAAGATGAGGATCTCAGTCCGAACAATAGTATCAGTAAATGCAAATGTTCAGTATTTTCTGAATTAGGGCGCCGTGAAACCTTCTCATACACCCAGGGGGCCGTGATTCGGAAAGGTTTGGGAACCCCGGGTAGTGGATGAACATTATCAAACTCCAGGACAAAGTCAGTTGACTTACTTTTCTATGTAACAAGAACAAGAACAATCCTCACAAAAATAGGGGAGTAAACTGACATATCAAATCAGCATTTCGCTACCGAGATTTGAACTTGAACAGGTGATTTCTAGCCCGGTGTGTTACCACCTGCGCTAAACTGACAAGTCTTACAAACCTCCAAAATGTATAGTAGAATTACACAAGGAAGTAGAAGTAGGAACAGAGTTTGACTCTGGAGCAGCCATACTTGTTGTTATACATTATTCTATTCGGACTCATGTCCTTATCATGTTGTATCGTTGTATTCTTTAATAATGAGATCTGATTGTCCCTTAGTGGATAAACACATTGGTTAGTCGCACCTAGTTACCCTGAGTCAGTACAAGTCATATATACGCTGGTTCAGTGGAAAAAACAAAAGCAACATCACAAAGAAGAATTAACTGATACAAGATATCCTCTAGCACGGACAGCAGAATGAGAGCAATCTGTCCCCAACGGTTGAATAAAGGGTTTAGTTAAAAATTCCTAAATGGTTACCGAATACGACAGACACCTGAAGAAGGTTTGAGGGAACAGCAACGGACGAAACGTTGAGATGATGACAAACAAGATTAGGACACTAGTCCGAATAGATTAATACATAATGATAATTCCTCATCTCGAAAATATCTGTTAAAGTAATGATAACGGGTCTTCCAATATATGGAATGAATGTTCTTTGATTCAATCAAAACGGTGGTCAAAGGAGATGTCATAAAGAAAGACATGGAGATTTTCTTTTGTATTAGACTCAGATATTGGTCACGAGAAATTTAATTATCCTTTCTCGCACCAAGAATAATTCGTACACACAACTGAATTTAACAACAAAAAAAAGAAGAATTTGCAAAAGTCCTCAGGAAAGAAACACAATTCCGTAGAGGGTCATGAATACTCCATTCTGGAATACCTACTTGAGGATGGTCGTGGTGCGTATTGTGGTGAGTATATAATATATGATTTCGTAGTGATAAAAATGTATGCCTCTCTTTACGCCATTTCGCTTTTACGAAAGACCTCTGAACTGTGTCTGTGAGCATCTGTGCTTTATCTCGATTGTTTCGTGCATCCGTTAGCAAGATGTGTCCTAAGATACCAGAAAAGTCTAAGAGAGCTCGTAAGGATGTTACGCTTAGCGTAAATTGGCAGACATAGAAGAAGGTTATTTTTTGGTCCTGGGAACGCTCAAAATTCTTTCCCATATAAATTAATAGTAATTGCTTACTCGCTTTACGTCATTTCGGCGCTACTTTCGGATAACGGGGGAAAACCTGTATTTATTAACTTTATTAAAACTGAGGCCTTTGCAAGTACTATGAGGGGCTTGACTTAACTGATAAAGAGAAACAAAATTTCAAACTTTCGTAAAACGTTCCGACACCAAGCCGTCATTCTAGCAATATAGGTATCACTCACTTTTCTAAAGTTCGCTTTAGGCCACTTTTTCGCTTTTGTGAAAAAAGGCGTAATGCGAAATAGCGCCCAGCGTTTGTTTTGCAGCGAGCCGTTATAGAGATAGCGCGCACACTCTTCCTCTCTTTCCTACACCGCATTCTCCTGTACCCTCCGACGACTCAGACTAACGTACCATCATCACCGTTTTGTGGTCTGGGAAAATAAACACCGCGATATGATATATGTTAAAAAAATGAAATAGCTCCTTATGTTTAACTTCTTAAAAAATAAACGCAACCTTACGTCACAGTTTGATTTCGAGAATATTCTTTTATTACGTCATTAAAAAGTTACGTTCGATATGTTGATATGTCGACTTGTCAGATAGTCAGTCAGTGACAACTATCACTACTAGAGAAGCGTAGCTCATCTAAAAACGGCGTCGCTTAGAGCAGTGCACATCGAGTTTTGTGGCTGATATAATAATTTCTCAAAAGAAAAAATTGGAAGTGCTTGCAATTGCATATATAGAAGAAGCTGCTTATTGTGATCACTTTGGGACAGGGTCTTTTAGATAAACAACAACCGGCTGATAACAAAGCCGCTTATTGTGATCACTTTAAATAAAGTGTTTGGAACCGAATGATAGTTTGATAACATTATCCGTGATTATAATAAGCGGCTTCCTCCGTAATTCTGAAATTAGTTCAGGTTTAAGGATAATTACCAATGAGTTACACTGGGAAATAGGTTAGTGTTTTGTGTCTTTCGGCCGAAGCAGGAGGGGTGGGATTTGATTGTGATATCGTGTGAACGTCTTCAGAAGAGACTCACTGATTGACGGAAGAAGGTTAAATAGCTGTTAAATACGTTCGCCAAGTGTTTAACCAGATTCAGTCAGATATAGATGTAGAGCAGTGGCTAGTGACTTGATCTCTAAAGCCATTGGTTTTAAGTTCCATCGTCAGTTGGTCTTTTATAAAATAAGTGTTAAGCTACCTTTCTTAATTTCTATTATTTTTTTTCTTCCACCCATTTACTGTGGTGCACATGCGCATACACGCACACATACGTATTTATGGATACGTATAAGCACCCATAAACATATCTACCCCACGTACCAATTTACCTCCAATAATGTAATTGTTTGGTTGCAATACAGATCATAAAGCCTACGAACCAATTCTACCTCCAATGACCTCCGGTGACTTTGGAGGTCGAATTTGACCTTAGCTTTCCTACCATTTTTTTAGGTAAAAAATGTATTACATAGGAAACTCAATGTCTCACTCCATTTTGGTAGAAATTGCTTTTATTGGCTAGAAATGGCATGCTGTGCTCTTTGATGACCTCTGACGTAAACCCCACACGGCCTGTCACAACTGGATATCTTGTGAGTCTTCATGTCAAAAATTAGGTCAAACTCAAACAGAAGCCCCCAATATTAGTATTAGATACCGTTGTTTTTTTTGTGTGTCTGGGCTAATTAAGAGCACGGATAATGAAATCAGTTACGATTAAGACAAAAAAGGTGTACAATGATTATTATAGTGTTAAAGATTTCATTGAAAATAAACTCGGACTTCTTTCTAGTTTCCAGCATTGAATCAATTGAAAATTCACGTGTCTTTTGACACAATTCTCCGATCTGCTCATTTTACCTGATTTCCCCCACCCACCCCTTTTATTACCACCGTTAGGCACATCGTCATAGTGTAATATGCGAGCAAGTTGGACTTCAATATCATTAGTACTGACTAGTGAGCTCGGTCTTCACTGGGTGCCAATAGCCAGGGCGTTGTTCCCAAACTAAGCTATGCTTACTAAATATAAGTTTATCTCACCGTGGGGCAGTCGTGGGCAATCTGATATCTCACATCATTACTACTGAGTAGTGAGTTTTTCACTCCAACACAAAAATAATGATTGATATTAATTGCTCGCGTTCATTCTATTCTAAAAGAAAAACGAAAATAATCACTGTAATCTTTTTCGAGTGAGAAGAAACAAAACATTAAATCCGATAAATTTGAACAACAAAAAGAAAGTGACTTTAAAAACTTGTGTATACGTTTATTTCCATTCTTTTAGCCATAGTAACCGATAGTGTTGTAGTTACACTTACCTTAAACACACTAGGCAATAGAAAAAGAAGATTGGACGGCTATTATATGGCGCAATCGAACTAGTCACCATTGAGGACTAATTAATTAGTTTCTTGTTATTTCTATTTCTATGAAAATTCCACTATGCATTTTTTCCCTGATATTTGTTTTCAAAAAATGTCCCAATATAAACTTGGTCCATCCAAAAGAGAGAAACATTGGGACATTAAACGGACTTTTTATCAGATTAATTTTACCCACGCGCAAACTGTTTTGTCATGTACTAGATTCATACACGTCAACGAAATTTCACGACCTCAATATCCATGTTAGTGTTTTTTTCTTCTTCTGTTAGACCCTCTAATCTTTTAATGACACACACACACACACACACACACACACACACACACACGGTCTCAATTTCTAGTACAGGATCATGTTTCGATAGAGCAGCTATCATCACCAGTTAATGCACGCACGAAGATGGTTTAATGAAGTCTTCAGGTGGTTTGAATTACACTCATCTCGTCAAAGCCATAAACAAGAGTATTTCAATTCCTAACATATCTATGTGCATGTGATCACACTTGAAACACGGCTTGTTTTAACCCACTAACAGCGGATGACGGAAATTTCCACCATTGCAGTTCTATGGCCAACTCAGTAAGATGTCTGTTTTATTGTGATTGACGGCAACACAGTTCCAGCTGTGAGTCAGGGCTTTTATCTTGCAATGGATTAGTTGCATTGGACAATGGCTTTTATCTTGCAGTCGATAGCTATTACACTTGCCACCTTCCGCATTTAATGGGTTAATAATTTTAATCGGGCTATTTTCTCGATCTTTGTTCACTTTTTTCATAATGTTCCGGCCATCTACTCTCTGGCCTTCTTCGGGTGTTTGTTCTTAATGCTTGCATTGATTCCTGACCACTTAAAAATGTAAGATTGATCTACTTAGCCTATCACGATTTACACTTAGATCTAACATCAAATTAAATTTCATTAAATCCTATACCTAAATTTAAAAGCAACCATATATATATCTATCTAATTCTTCTAATGATTTCTTTTGCTAATATATTCTTCATTGACATACTCTGCCTAACTCTTTCATAACCACTCTTTCCCACAATGTGACTTTGAAGAAAATTCGGACAATTACTTTCTAATTGAATGAACAAATGAAAAACTAAAGGTAATGCTCCTAGATCAGAATACTGCACGAGCATCACCTCTCCCAAATTGAAAAAAAATAAATAAAAGGGAGAAAGCATAACATTTACGCTTTACATTTACAATCCCGTTCTTCCTAATTTTCAATGCACAACATACTGATTGAACATTGAAACTCACCAGGACAAATTTTAAGTTGGCTGAATAATCGATTTTTTTTCTCTACCACCATAAATACTTTGTTAATGCAGAAAATGACCAAAGCTGAGTGGTGGAGTAGCGGTAAAGTCAGTGGACATGACAAGAAAATCTGAAACCTTGCCTACCTACACCGGGTTCAAATGCAGTCGGTGCTAAAATACAACCGTGATTATAGCTTCACTGTGTCCCTAACACCAAAATTTGATGTGTCACTATCAATGTTGCCTCTAAATTTTAGTAGTCAGTATACGAAAAAAATGTTATGTTGTGTAATTCTTTTTTCTTGTGACAAAGTTATGTGCTCAAATTCTCCAGCAACTTTTGCATCACGACAATGCTTACGGATTAACTCCAGCTTCAAAATCATGCATACCGTATATTTTTAAATATAAGTCGACCTTGATTATAAGACTAGTTCAGAATTGGGCATCTAATTTCAGAAAATCGATTGACTCGAATATATAAGCCAAGTTCGCTATTTTGCTATAACGTCGTCATGAGAGATATCCCCTTCTTATGAATATGCCGTTTATGGCACTTGGTTAGCTGTCACCGAAACATGAATTTTTTTCATCTTCAACATATCGATCGTTGTTATCAGGTTTTAAAAGTGAAATCATTTTAAATGGATATTACATAATACACACCGTATACTACCTACATAGCATTTCATACAAAACCGTGGTAATAAATTGATTTAAAACAACAGGCATTATCGCTCGCCAATGTGCGTTGTGTCTATCGACTCTGCATTCATATAGGCAAAATATTGGCCATTTTTGACAGACCCGAGTATAAGTCGAACTGCTGATTCTGATCCATTTCTTTAGTAAGAAATAAGCTCGTCTTATATTCAAGAATATACGGTAAATACTTATTGCAGCTGAACGTCCAGCTTTCGGTGTAGTAGTTTCTTCTATTTTCATAAGCCATTCAACTTTAAACACATTTTCAGTTCCTTTGCGCTTCACGCCCTTCGCTTCTTTTCAATGCGACATCGTGAATCAACATTTTGTCAATGAAAACTTTGTAAGCTACAGAATTTGAAACAGATCTTCGTAAACTTTATGATATGAACACTGTTCATCAAATATGACTGCGGTCGTGCTGTACAAACCGGAACAGGAAATTAGTGATGTACAAATGTGGTATTTGAAAAATCAACTCGTTAACAAACTGTTAGCTAACAGATTATTTTCAATGATTATCATTATCATTATTAAAATAATATTATAAAAGAAAGAAAAGTCATTTAAATAAATACAGAAGAGCACATAAGTTGGGTATAAGGTTTAGGCAGGGGGCTATTTTTTATTATTATTATTATTAATAATAATAATAAAGTTTAATTATTTATTACTACATTAATCATGAAAGTGAATGAAAGTTTTGCTCTAGATCAGGGGTTGCCAAACCTTTTAGACCATTGACCCCTTCATGGAATCCTTGTTCCCTCATCGACGCCCAGGCAGGGCCGCCAAAAGAAAGATATCAAACGTACCAACACCACATCCTAAAATGTACCAAATCTTCCAAAAACGTACCAAATTCATAGCGTATATATCAAAGAAATCAATAGTAAAATACAAGAATAGATGTCAAAAGATGTAAAACGTACCAAATATTCAATACACCCCTCCTGGTGTATATTGCCCCCCCGGCATTTATCGACCCCTTGGATAGTCCCATCAACACCCCCGTGGTCGATATCGACCACTTTGGCGACCCCTGCCCCAGATGGTTGAACATTAACAATTATAATTTGAAGCTGACCAGTTAAAAAACCAAAATTCCTAAAGATAAATCACATTTATCGTAATAATCGCCGGTTACAAATGGCACTACTTATTATGGCTCAAGTCAACGGTTTCAAGCAATTCAAAACTACGATTTTTCGCCAAACAAAAGTGTAATTTGATTGGAGAATCTAAGATGAATTAAATAGGAGAATTGGATTTGACATTTCAAATGATGAGTCCTTAAAACAAAGATTCTAAAATTAAATTGAAATGGAGAGAGAGAAACTAAAGGTAATTAAAGTGACGGACAACCAATATCATACACTCAAATAGACGAATAAACGGCCCGTTACACACACACTTATACGTACGGACACATACACACACACACACACACACATTTTATTCTCCGATGTGTGAAGTGTATAGATCTTGGCAATTTTACTTAGAGAGCACCGCCGAATAACGCTGATTGCCCTGAGAAATGCCATGAAAGAGCCAGCATGGTATCTCGGCGATATATTGGGTCATGGGATAATTTGATTTTTAATAATTATGTATTTGGTGTACGAAAAAAAAGACTGGGAAAGTTTCTGTTAGATTTCTATATTGGAAGGAAAGAGAATTTTATTTTTATGTTTATATCTCTTAATATTCCCGGAGCTCTTTGTGAGTCGAAAATATATTTTCTCACAAGGATTCCCACGGAAACAAGTGGATCTAGCTAGGCCAGAACTGAGGGGTGGTGGACCAGTTGGCATTGGCCTACGATTTTGAGGAAACCTACTCTCCCTGGTAGAGGCAAATACTATTGTATTTATTGCTTCTTATTAATGTACTGTACTCTATTTTTATATACATTTTAGAATAAGATTGCTGGCCATTGCTTTTTTTTTTATAAATCGTTCTAGTTCATCTATTCTGTTCTGTTAATTGTAAGCAAATAATGTACACGTATATAAAAGGTAGGGTAACGCGTTCGTCTCTTAAGAGACAACTCCCATTGGAGTAAAAACGGCCGGTGACGAGTCCCGGTTTCCTTTGCATGCGTTAGTCAGCTTAGTGGATCCTTTGCAAGTATCAAGTCTGGTCGAGACCAGGACAGGTTTTTATGACCACCCCCTTGACAGGAGTCCACCGAGAGGTAACTTCGATCCTAATCACACAGCTTAGAGTATACTCAATTAGATGCTGAGTGCACAGGTGAATTTGTCCTTATGAAGAGTTTTCCACACTCTTCGCTCATCGAACCCGGGACTTTCTGCGTGTGAGACAGACGTGCTAACCATTACACTATCCGAGCGGACAATGTACATGTATATGAATGAATGGCTTGGCTTCGTGAACGAAGATTTTTGTGAAGGGTTTTCCACAGCAGTAGGACCATAGACGACGGGTCCTGTACGCAGAATAACCCTCCAGCCCGAACAATGAAGTTTTAAGGTGAAACAGCAATCATGTATTTAGCCCCGATAATATTTAATGAGCATTTTGAAAGGAGCCTACATTTTTCATCTGTCCTGGACCTATTACCAGCTTCGCACGGGCTTGGGTCTAGCTGTAACGATTTCCAGCAAACGAACGAATAACACTAAACATCGAGAAATCTACACAAGAATAAAAGGAAGGAAAACCTACTTAGCCTTGGGGCAATGGGCTGTTGCTTAGGGAAGAGCATATTTTGCTTTGCATCCACACCACCCCCGATCTAGAATGATAGAAACGGGTAGAGTAGCAGTTTGTTTGGTTTCTTTCTGGTTGGTGGACCCGGGTACTTTTATTTACTAACAATGATACCAACACAATGTTTGTGTGGGTGGTTGTTGTTGTTGGTGGCGGGGGTGGGGCGATAGTTATTTACTAAGCTTAGCTTGTTTGGTACAAGCTCATAGTAGTAGGGTACTATAATATAAACAACAACAATAAAATATTCACGTATCGAAATGAATTTCCTCTCTCACTTCCAAAAGATGCGTTGAAGAAGACAGAAGTCGAAACTAGTCCGCGAAACGCAAAGATAATAATGATCTCTTTCATGAATATACTCCTGGTTTGTCTTAAAATTAGTTGTACATCTTTCTCTCTCTCTCATGAGAGAGAGAGAGAGAGAGAGAGAGTAGATAGCTGAATTGATAGGCAGGGGGAGAAAGAAACAGAGTTTCGCATGCACATAATTCTCTAACCAGTCGTCTCACAAGTTCACAACCAAACGTGTAAATTCGAACTCGGTTTTCCGATTCCGTTTGCGCTCCTTTTTGCACATAACAGACACATGCAGGAAATTAGCACACAAACAGCACTCTATTCAAAGATAAAACATGATTGAAATATAGGGTGAGCATAAAGTCTTTCGCTGATTTCAAACATATAGACGCCATTTTGATATCGGCGATTGCTGCAATCGCCGATATCAAAATGGCGTCTATATGTTTGAAATCAGCGAAAGACTTTTTGTACAGAAAAAAATGTCCATGAATTGCTCTACGTAATGTCAAACATTCAGGTTTCCATCTAGCATAGTTTTGAAGATATTATTGTACATACCGTATTTTGCGACATATAAGACGCACCGGCACAGAGGAACCCCTCCTGATATGTTTTTGGTATTATACAATATATATATATTCATTCTAAACTTGTCTAGATCGTTAAACAAAGCTGATTAGTAGATCATATGCTTGACCTCTTGCCCGACCTTCACTGTAAAGGGCGTAGGGTGATTTCGAAGATATATGCCGCAATATACGGTGATCAGGGAAGGATTATTGACTTTATAAATTGTCGGCAAGCCCAAATAGAAACAGTCACTCTTACCCATGCGTATTTCACATATATTTTTTATTGACTTAAACTTGTTTTGTGGCTGAGGTAATTGCGTATTTCCGATCAGTGCCAGCTGATTGTGTTCGAACCCAACTTAAAATCAGCATTTCGATTACTGATTATCACGGCAAAGTAAGCTTCCTCCACTTGGCGTAACACAATCTTCCTTATTCCCTAATTACCCCCCATTTAGCCTTGTGCCTGACTAAGCTGAGGTTAATCTCTGTATTTTTGTTTAAAAATGTATCAAGAAAAAGAAAAAAATTGAGACCATGGTAGCGTGATGGTTGGCCAGCTTCTATTATAAACCAATTATTCTCGAGTTTAGTGATTTTGGTTCTCACTGGGTGCTCCACTCTTGTGACTTTGTGCCAGATTATGTAATTAGTAAATAACTGTTGTGCTGTACTAAGCTAAGCTAATATCAAGAAGAAATACTACTGAAATATGTAATTGTTTCAATGTTTTAGAATATTTGTTTTTGTAAAGTAGCTACAAGCTCAATACAAAATAGGGCGACCATTTCCAAATAAGCGGACATTGCAGATTGAAAAGAGGATTTGGGCAGACTGATCACTTCCAATGTGTTGACAACGTGACTCGTACACAGCGGCTCATAAACTACATAAACTACGTTAGCGGTTGTGATAGCTTACTGTTCTTACAGTTTTAAGTATGTCTGAAGTAATTTATCTGTGTTTTCTTTCTTTTTAGTCAGACCCCAAAAAGGAGGACAAGTTAACATCCGCGCGGCTTGAGGTGGCGCCGGACGGAGGACAGAAGCTGAAAAGCCGGACATTCCGACCTAAAACCGGACGTCTGACCTCCCTAATACAGAACAGGGTTCGTGTTACTTTAAGCGTCGTAAGCCATTAATTTGTTCTTTATCAGACATCCAGAATGTCGAAAATCTCTGAATGTGCCTCAAAAAGAAATTACGACGACATTTTGCCACGTCGGATGCACTGTTTCCGTCGTACCTAAACAAATATGTCGGATGCACTGTTTCCGTCGTACCTAAACACATATATGGTGCGCAATGTTCTGATAAGTAACAAATTAATGGCTTTCAACTTCAATATTGCGTTAATATCTGATCAATACGTTGTATAGTTATTCTTTTTGTGTGACTTTCATTCATTAAGTACAAAAGGCTCCAAATTGGGTTGCCTCTATGTTCCATCTTGCATAACTAGATATGGATTAAATTCAATCACAAAAAAACGCATTACTGATTGGAATAATAATAATGCTTGCATTGATTCTTGACCACTTAAAAAAATTAAGATTGATCTACTTAGCCTATCACGGTTTGGACTTAAATTTAGCATCAAATCAAATTTCATTAAATCCTATATCTAATTTAAAATCAACCATATATCTATATCTAATTCTTCTTGATGATTTTTTTGTTAATATATTCTTCATTGACATACTCTGCCTTACTCTTTCATAACCACTCTTTCCCACAATGTGACTATGAAGAAAATTTGGACAAATATTTTCTAATTAACTGAAAAAATGAAAAACTAAAGGTAATGCTCCTAGATCAGAATACTGTACGAGCATCCCCTCTCCCAAACTGAAATGGAAAAAAAAAATAATGAAGAAAGCATAACATTTCAACATTTTGGAGCCTGTATAGGCTGTGTTCAACTACCATATTTTACATCCATAAGGCCAAGGATTACCATTACCTTCAATTTACGAAGCTTAAAGTAACATGAACCCTCGGAACTTGGGAATGAATTTCAGATTAGTCCCAATCTTATACAACAAATCCATCTATATAAAACATGCGAATGTGTGTGTGTGTCTTAGATGAGAGAGTGGATATGTCAGTCTGCGTTCACAAATAACGAGGAAAAAGAAAGCAGGAAAAAGGGCGAAGAATGAAAAGATTTAAGGGGGGGGGGCTGTAAAAAAGAAAGAAAGAAAGAAAAAGAAGGAGCAGAACCTGAATACGTAGTGAGCTTTTATTTAATTTTGTTTGTAGCCATGTCCTCGTGGAAATTCTATCCACCCTTGCTGCTCGTTGTCCAAATATTGCTAGCGGGCGCGGGGATATAAGTAAAAAAGGGGAAGTTGTAAAACCACACCAGCCCAGGATAAGAGTTTAACCAGAGGCCAACCGACCCAGGAAAAAAAACTACCTACTTATTTACTGTACAGTATATAACAAAAATGAATACCTACCACCTATGCTTCTTTCATCTCTTTTTATGAGTTGTAAACGAATAGCCGCAGCTCCCTTAATACAATAAAATACTAACACACAGGCACACATTTATATAATACCTACAAATAGTTAAGTTTTTCACTGTCTTTTCCCCCTTTCTGGTTTATATAAACCCAGCTCGCCGAGGAGTAGTTAGCAAGCTAGTCTCGTCGGCCATTCTACTGTAGTGAGTCTAATCCTCTCTACTATTTGTGGCCTTATACCAGACTAAGTTGGATAAAATACCGTTACTCGTTGGTTTTACGGGTAGCTAATCGCTTCAAAACTTGGTGTGAAAACGAGCGTTTACACCTTTACACCAGGTAATCTGAAAACGAGTATCACCGACACAGTTTTGCTGCCATTTTTGGATAGTTATTTATTGGGGTAGGGGGAGAGATAATACGGCAGATATCAAGTACACACACACACACATTTGTGGATAAACATCACAGGTTCATTTGAAAAATCTTTATGTGAAACCAGCTGTACCATTCGTTATGAACAAATAAAATGTATTTCTAATAATATATATAGAGAGAGAGAGAGAGGGAAAATGTGTTGTCTCTAAAGTACAGTGCTCAATATTAATATTAATTTAAAAAAATAGAGCTCGTATAAATAAAAACACAAGACGTATTCTCAATACAAATTTGTTTCATACATTGTATTCGTCAGTTGAGAGAATAATAATAAGTTTTCATTTACGTTATTTGTTCAGCGTTTCGTTCTTTTGAATTTCCCCGCTTTTGCCATACGTAGTTGGTATTCTTATCACCTATCATGATGAAATTGTTCTATTAATGTGTGTGTAAGTCAATAAGTCCATGGGCTTATGATGAAAAAGCATTTAGTTTGCATAACAAATGTTTAGTTTTCAACATAATCTCCTCTCTTATGCACTTAACCCAACGCGTCTCCGTATATCGAACATTATACAGTGAAAAATTTCAGATCAAAATTCAGCTAATAACTACGTGTCAGGCTACGGACTTATTGATCCACCCTTGTATATAGATATAGATATGTAGTTGATCTGTAAGATAATTAATCTGAACATTATAAAAAACAATATTTATTGAAAATTAAGATGGACACGTATTTCGTTCTTTTTCTAATTGCTCTTAAGACCAATGTTCAGCACAACATTATATATCATGGGTCAGCAACCCTTTTGCCTTTGTGGGCTTGATTGCGGATTAACGTTGGGACAGATAAATGATTGACACATTGGAATTATCAATTTAAATATATATATAGTTATATTTTGCCTCAAATCAATGAATTTACTCTTGCTAGAAAATCATTTGTGCTTAACCAATGATATCAATTAGTAATCGAAGAACTCAATATAGTCGCAATTTATTTCAATCAAGGCATCTTTTGAATCTATTAAAGAGAGTCAAATAATTTTTAGAATATAAAAAGAATATACATAGTGTCTCAATATTTGCTCGTGTGTCGGTCAAAATCCCTTCACGGGCCGGATCTGGCCCGCGGGCCGTAGGTTGTCTACCCCTGTTATATACTATGGAGGCGGATCCAAGATTTTGAGCTGAGGGGGTCCAATTAAAAAAAACAATCATTATCCCTCAAATTAGACAATGGATATGATAAATATTTATTTTTAACGTTATTTTACAATTACTTGGGATTACTGTTCTTTTAATCTTTTTAAATTTCTTCATCTAGATTTAAAAAATAAATCTAGTGGCGCTTTGCCCGAGCTGAATGGAGGGTCTAGTCCAGAACCCCCCCCCCCACGTGGATCAGTATATATTTATGTGATATGTAAAACTTACCAATGTCAGTGTTACTGTTAATAAACCTGTTGTCTAACTTGAGCTTTTTTAAAATCTGAAGTGCAGGTGATTGGTTTAGGTCTGAAAAGCGTGGGAAAGACATGCCTACAGTGTTGACTATTCAGCAGATGACCTCTCCCCGTTCCGCATCCCCCCAGTTGTCTTTGTTGTTAAGTGACTGGTGAAGAAAGGGTTAATGAATTCGAGAAGAGGCTGAACAGCAAGTGTAGTAGAAAAGAAAAAAAGATAGTTGTATATAGCATCGTTTCTTATTTGACTAGGATGATAAGTTCGCGAGACCAAAGTTTTTGTAGAAAATCATTAGAGTCGATTTATTTTAACTTCTACATCAATTAAAAATAAATAAATACAATTAAAGTCAGTGAATGTTGAAAAGAGAGTTCCCTTCACGAACACTCATTATTCCTACATATTACATATATGCACATTCACACACCTACATATGCATGTATTATATATATATATTTTTTGTCGGCCCCCATATTTACATGTTCGCATTTTTAGGCACGAATACAATGTGGCCCCCTGTGTCGACAAACACACCCACATACGCATGCATTTTGTGTGTATGTATATATAAATATATATATATGTGTGTGTGTATATAAATACGATCATGCATTATGTGTGTGTATATTATATATATATATATATGTGTGTGTGTATATAAATACGATCACTCATTATTGCTATGTATTACATATATGCACACGCACAGCTACATATGCATGCATTATATATGTATGTGTGTGTATATATATGTGTATAAATATATGGGGGAAAGAGAGAGAGAGAGAGAGAGAGAGAGAGAGAGAGAGAGAGAGAGAGAGAGAGAGAGAGAGAGATGGCAAGGGGAATATTCACACTCCAATGTAAATTCACTCAGAACTAAAACGTATGATCTTGAATATAATAGCGTCAATAATTTGAATAGAGGAACGCACATACGTATACATACATACGTATACCTACATGCATACACACAGTCAGAGCCAGACATATTTTAAGATATGGCGCAGTCGCACTCCAATGTAGATAGATGCACTCAGAACTAGTGTAAAGATCTTGAATCTAAAAAGCGTCAATAATAATTTGAATAGAAGAGACTTGAATCGTTCAAAATCGCTTCACCTTTTCTCAAGCGAGCGAGTTGACGACAACATTTGCGGTTGTTAGAGTCAATAACATTTTAAAGCAACGCATATCTACGCACCCGCGAAAGAAAGAAAGAGCCTGTGACGCACACGAAGGCAAATTTTAATTGCAAATGCTATCAAAAGCCAATTAGATCGGACGATATAAACAATGCTAATTGAGTCTATTAATGTTGCCGATTATTGTTTAAGGTTAGAGCGGTCACTTCATTAAAACAGTATTAGTTTTATTTGGTTATAATTGAATATCGGAATAATTTGTCAAAGCTAGTACAGAGCGAGCCGCTTAGTATAATCACGGATAATGTTATCAGCCGGTTATTGTTATCAAAATCAGTCGGTCACAAACACTTTTTTTTAAAGTAACCACAATAAGTGGCTTCTCTACACCCTTTCGCTTAATGTTATATGTTTTTTGACAAATAGCAGCAAAAAATGTTGTTGCTGTCACAGAAATGACTGACAAGTCTTTCTTAAAATAGATTTGATAGTATTCACAACCGTAATAATTGTGGACACTAAACTACAAGTTGAGTTCGCAATAACTTCCCTTACGGGGGGCGGGG
>VCCN01004182.1:7013530-7033470 GCA_006491835.1 Architeuthis dux | reverse complement strand
GCCAAACTGACAAGTTATAAATATCTATCAATGTATTCATTATTTATACAATAGAAAAGTTGCAGTAATCGTCTTCAGTTGGAATAGAAGTAGGAGTGAAGTTTGACCCTGCAGCAGCCAGGCCTGTTTTATTCTGTATTTATTATTGGGACAAAGTAGAAATTGTACTGATGCTCCATCCACTGCACTTAGAAGCCAGATAAGTAGGTGGTAACGAGGGCTGTCTTGAATTAGTAGTTGCAAAATCAGAAGAAGGAATGAAAAACAATACATATGTATACGATCCACGAATTTTAAGGGTGTGTTTTTATCGGTTAGGAAAATGAAATTGGAGTTCAAACTCTGGTCAAGACTGGCCAATATTCATTTCATGCTAGGTCCACTGGGAAAGTCATAAACTACAATACCCTCCCCGTGTTGTCTTTAACACCAGTCAACTCGATCATGATAGCAGACAGGACAAGCCTGACTGCTCCAGAGTGAAACTGTTCCTTCTACTATAAATTTCAGAGGTGTGTAAGACTTGTCAGTTTGGCGCTGGTGGTAGCGCACCAGGCTAGCAATCACTACGGTATGAGTTCAAGACACGTTGGGTGGATGGGGTTTTTATATATCGGTTTACTCCCCTATTTTTGGTGACGTTCTTGTTCTTGTTACATAGGAAAGTAAAGTCAACTCTGACTTTGTCCTGGAGTTTGACAAAAGAGAACGAAAACGTTGTGCTCTATAGACTGCAAATCAATGACTTAATCTATATGAATAGCGTCAAAACGAGAATCCATGACTTACTAGGAAAATGAGTACCGCATTCAGAAGGGCATATTAAGAAGAAAAAAACGCATTTTCCTTGATTTCCACTAATTTATCACCAAGGGATTTTTTTAGAAACTCTACCTCAAGTTCTGATCAATGTGGGGCTGAACAACGAATTGTTTCCGTCTATAAAAGTTCTCATTGAAAATCACTGAAGCTGTTTCAACATAAAATGCCATCCCCAGGCTTTGTGAGAGATTTTCTGATTAAAAACAATAATGTTTTTACCAGATTAATTCATGCACTCAGCCCAATAAGTAAGCCCTATAATTACCTATAATAATGTCACATTCCGTTGTTTAATGCAATTCATTAAATATGTTGCCGACAAGGGCTCGTTTTCATGGTAAACAATTAAGTTTTAAAAAACCAAATTACTTTTTCTGGCGAAATGATATCAAAAGTTTTAATTTAATTAGCCTTTCCATCTAATTAGGTGAACTGAAATGGCTGGGACCTATAAGTTATCACATTAGTGGACAGATTAGATATCAAAGGCTGAAACGCTTAAACATATTTTGGAAGCCAAAACACGTAACTACAGGATGGGTGAAAATTAACTCCATATTAGAAATTATATGTA
This sequence comes from Architeuthis dux, assembly GCA_006491835.1. NCBI lineage: Eukaryota > Metazoa > Mollusca > Cephalopoda > Oegopsida > Architeuthidae > Architeuthis > Architeuthis dux. Next base: position 7,032,074 of record VCCN01004182.1, on the reverse strand, counting down.
AGTTTTGTAAATAAAGATTTATTTTCGTGAAACAAATTTTATTTTGGTCCTTAGAGTGGCAGAATGTAATGTATTGTATGGTTCAAGGTAAAGCTAGTTAGCCTACAATCGACCAATAAATAATCAAGCTGTTACCAATTTCAATAGGGAGTTTCTTTTCACCCACCATGTATATCTTAAAGACCACAACTCATCTTAAAGCCCTTAAGACAACTTGAAAATATACACATTTAAAAAGTATCTCTATGGCCTAAAAGCTCGACTATATCGTATAGACTTTAATTAAACTAAAACGTCTAAATAGTTAAACGCATCTGAAAGTCTTACAATATTCATTAAAGCAGTACTCCCTGATCAGTGCAAAACCTTTGGTAGAAAAAATACCGGCAATCTTTCGTCGAAGGTACCTCGGCCATTTCCAGCATTTTAAACCATTGGCGATTTTCGATACGGAAGATCATACGCGTAAACATCCTCTTTAGAAACTGGAAAAGTTTATTATAATTCTTTTTTTCTTTGGAGAAAAGACATTTTTATCTATTAAGAAAAGATCTACTTTTTATGTATATTTTTTATATCAACGTTACTTTTGAATTTAAAAAGTGACCAATGACATTATTTAATTTAAAAAAATGTTTTAAATGCGCACATGTGATTTAAAAAAGAAATTAATTTTAATAAAAAGTTTTAATACTCGGATTTTTAAAATCTTATACAACAAGGATTATTCAAATATTCAATCTTTTGCTGAACAAATGTTGGAAGAAGCAGGAGATTTCGTACGATAAGATAACAATTAATGATTGAAAGGCAATGCTTCTTGCATTGTAAAATGTTCATGAGTTTGCTTCAATAGAAATAAAGTTTGCAGAATGCGAAATGTCTTTTGATTAAGAAAGTTTGTATAACACTTACTTTGGATAGCGTGAGTGTATGCATGCGTATATATATATATATATGTAAGTCACTTACTTTCCTCGTGGGTGAATGTCTGTGTATATCCATGTGGTATGCTCCCTACTTTAAATATATATATATGAATAAATGTATATAAATAATTTCTATGCCGAACGAATGCCAAAAAAACTAACGTCTTCTTAAAAGCAGAAGATATTTACGCGTATGATCTTCCGTAGCGAAAATCACCACTGGTTTAAAATGCTGAATATGGCCGAGGTACCATCGATGAAAGATTGCAAAAATACCTATATAAATAGGTACAATACAGCGTGTGTCATCAGTGTCTAATTTATTAAACAAAAACCTTGTATCTGAAAAACACTTGAATGCTTCATTTTATATGTTTAGAATCCACCACAAAATGCATGGCAAACAACAAATCAGTTTTCTTACTTCTTTATTGCTTGTGCGCACTTTAACACTTGTTAGTAGAAAAGCGATAATTTTATTTTAGCATGGTTAACATCATGGCGGAATATAAAATACACAATTGACACTGTTTACTCTTCATTTTTAATCTAGGTACAAACCTTGCTGCTGCAGGGGCAAACTCCACTCCAACTTCTACTCCTACTGAATATGATGACTGCAACTTTGTATTGTATATATAACAAATGAAAAATTATATATTATTTTAGTATAAATGTATTTATTTATTAGAATAAATGAGCCCTTGCATATTTCTAACATAAATCTTCGTAGATATGTCTGTTTGGCTCAGTCGGTAAGAGAACCGCCTACCGATCACTTGGTAGTGATTTCAAATCACGTTAGGGAAATGTTCATTTTATATATCGGTTTGGTTTAACATGACGAAACAGACCAACAGTTAAGAGTTTACTCCCATACATTAGGTGAGGATTGTTGTTGTTGTTCAACAAAGTCAGCTCCAGCGCCCGACTTGAGTTTGACAACAAATGCAGTGGAAACTAGGCAACGGCAAATGCTTATAGTAATAATGCAGTAGGTACAATCATGTGTCGAGAATGGTTTGCAAAGTTTGAAAAGGAGATTTTTGCGCAAGGACAAATGACTCCTTGGAAGACGTCAAAGAGCACTGATGAGTTGGAGGAACCTTTGAAAAAACGTTACAGCACAAACAACACATGAACTTGAAGGGAAACTAAAGGTGAAACAGTAAACTCGTTTGAAATAGAAAACATTTGTTTTCTGGGTAAGGAAGTCGACCGGTGATTTTTCTGCATGACATCGCTCGTCCTTATATCCTGGGGTGGGAAGTTCTTCCACATGCGGCGTATTCTCCAGATCATTCATCTTTCAGACTATCACTTGAATTGCACCATGCATCACTTTCTATCTGGTCATGGGATCGAACAAGTTTAAGCTATTGGAAAATTCCTGAAGAATTTAAATCAATTTAATTAATCAAATCGAAACCGTAATCGTTATTTTATAACCGTCCCTCGTGTGCATGTAAGCAGTGCTTACCTTGCCTACACGGACGGCCCGTCTCTCGCTGTATGCAGTGATCGATAGAAACTAAGATATATACAACTATTTGTGAACTGATTTTCATTCAGTTTTTAGTGAGTGCTTTCTAGTTTCCAAAGGTGGTCATTGTATCATGACTATTGCAGTTGCTCTGTTTCCGCGATGCAAGTGAGATTGAATAAGGCCTCCTTCTATCTCGATAGACAATGGAACGACACAGTAGTGACCTTTCCAGGACGTAAGCCTGGGCTAAGCGTATGCAGATCCTGGGATACCAAGTCGACAGAATCCCCCTCTCGGCCGCGCTGGTGTAGTCTAATTGTAAAGCGCCGCGCGCTATGTTTGGCACCAGATTGGCTGCAGGAGCTGCCGGAAAGGCATTAAAATTGGCATCCAACCGCCTTAATAGGGCTTCACTCCCTGGTTTGGAATCAGAGTTGACTGTCTCCTAGACTGGTTGCTTCTCAAGGCTAGAGAGCCTAGTCTGTCCTGTTATTTTACCCATACCTGGTGGAGAAGAGATGGATTCATGCCTTTCCCAAAGGCATTAGTGAAAAGTGAACGCAAACAACCTCAACCGGAGTTTGAACCCTGCTCGATGATACTATTGTTCGCGTCGTTAACCGCATTTCTATTGAAAGTGAGATTGCCGCCTTGAAATATTGCCAAGTCTGTCGCTGTTCAAATTAAACATTTCTATCGCTTCCGCTGACTTTTTGCTGACGTCACCTCATGGTGCTGATGACATCATTACCGGCATCGTGCGTGATTGGCTGATATTTTGCTTGCAACGTTTCAATACATCCCGGCACGTTCTAATCTTTTAACGAACACTCAAGTTGGACAACGTTCACGCCCAGATGTTTTCAATGAAAAACTTATTTTTTCGTAAGTTACAAGCGAACAAGTGGATACAACTGCACACCAGACAAGATTAGGATGTTTAAAAAAATCATTTTAAAATAAACCAGATTTTCAACATGTGATAAGTCATAAATAAGAGTTTGAAATAAACAAGGAAAAATAAAACTATGCTTTCATGTTATCGTGCCTTCCACCTAATTAAAAAAAATTAAATGATCTACAGCTAGTGCTGATTACTCATCATAAGGAACTCATTTCGATTCAGATCAATTGCTGACGTAGGCACATGACGTGACGGAGATAAACATTGAAGACTTGAATTCAGAAAAGAATCATGATTTGAAAAAACATCGAAAAATGCTGAACTTACATATAATACTCAAAACAACTTGATTTAGGAATAAGTCTAGCACCTAAAAGTATGCTATCATGTCTAAAGGACTCAACATTTTTGCATCGATTTATATATATTGTCAATTGTCTTTTTAAAAATCTTACTACAGTGATTCTCCCTGCTGTGTTGAACTTCGTCAGTCACATCAGTTCGAAGATTTGTTTATGGATTAGTATAGATCAGTGGTTGTCAAACTATCTTCCAAATACGCAAACGTGTATTTCGAGCCTTGAACGTGTCCAGTATGGATATTATGTCTGTACCGGTTCCATCACTGAGTTGCCAGTCTAGTGGCTTATCACTCCATTTAGTGAGATCAAAACCTTTTTAGCGACAGATGATGAAAGGAAAGAGGGCTGGTGAGTACGTATATTAGTACGCTGATATAAGAGTTTCGTTCGTTGACTACTGAAATGTTTTCGTCTGATTCATTTCATTTTTTACAATTCGTCGACTTACAGTACACGCCTTCATACTACTTCAAAGTTTATAAACCAATGAATATTCATATTCCTCTGGCGTAAAGAGTTAGTGTGCCACGTAAGTCAAATATGTTTCTTAGTTTGCCGTCATACAATAAAGTTTGAGAATCACTGATCAAGATTGATTCAGATATAAACTCTTTATTATTTAAATTTTCATGACTACTTTTGTTAGTTTAGCACAGGTGGTAACACACCAGGCTAGCCGTCCCTAGGCCATGAGTTCAAATCACGGTAGAGGAATGGGGATTCTACATATCTGTTTACTCCCCTATTTTTAGTGAGGATTGTTCTTGTTACATAGGAAAGTAAAGTCAACTCTGACTTTGTCCTGGAGTTTGACAATTAAAATAAGCTCATGTGTAAAGTTAATTGTAAGAAAAATAAACGAGGATTCCTCTAAAACCCATTGATTACTACTGACTGGTTGCGGCACAACCAAACCTTTGTGCATTGCGAACAGCGCCATCTGTGGCAAAAAAGTGAACTAGAACAACAATGGGAAGAATTTGAAAACATCTGTCCTAAAGTCACCCAGAAATGTTGCAGTTGAACCTCTTCTTGCCAATTAAAAAATTAAGAAAATGTTGAAGCCACACCTTTTCGTTAGTTATCAGTTACCGGCGCTAGCACAATACGTCGCCGGTAAAGTCATTGCCGGTAAATTGGTCGTTCGGTCAATTTATAGTAACCTAAATTAGTCTCCGGTGTCTGCTATAATTTGTTTAAGTTTGTTGGTTTGAACAATACTCATTGGACAAATGATCTTATACCAATTTAGCATATTTTAATTTAGTCCCCAAGCGTTGTATTTTTTTTAAAGAATCCTACCCATCAACAAGGCAACCTACACCACTTCTTAAAGGCAGGTTCACATATTCTTAGATTTTAATATTTCGATATCTAATGTATTAATCTTTAGTCTGTTTAATCTGGGTTTTTTTAAACATTTCTTGGAGTTGGTGACGAATTGTCCTATCGATAAATTGACTGGCAACTCATATAACAGCGACGAATTGTCCGGATGCCGTCAGTTACGAACACGAAAATTAGTTTACGTAAACTGATTGGCGGGGGTGCATCGTGACGTAAGATGCCTCAGAGGTTTATCACTGTAGCATCTCCGAAATAGTGGTTCTCTAATGAACACAAGTCGAACAACGTGATCCTGGATTACTTATTGTCGCTTAAAGAGCAGCAGACTGGCTCCGAAAGTTTTCGAGGTCCAATCCAGGCTCTTGCAACACTAAAATTAATTCGAAGAGAGTAACTTGGCGCCCCAACTATTGTGACCCTGTGCCAGACTAAGCAGAGCTTAGTAAGTTTCTACTAAAGTCATTTGCAATAGAACGATGGTTAGCAAGCTTATCTCGCAAGCATGTGTGAGTTCAATCCTCAATGGGTGCCCCAGGATTATGATACTGTGCCAGTCTAGGCTAAACTTGTAAAGCCAAGAGAGCCTGGTATCACACGCAAGATACGTTCCAGGTAAAAATAGATGTCTGACGTATTTTCTTACTAACATTATTAATCTTAATTAATCTTAACTGAAATAATTTTATGCCTTATTAAATTTCATCTTAATGTTGGTGTGTACCAGGTGCAGTAGCCAGTTTCAGAACACATTTTTCTGCGTGCACTACTAATCGCGTGTGCTAGTATGGCGTGCGGTACCAGGCTTCCCTGTATCTACTGTAAACAATAATGAACAAGCCTGGCTGCTCCAGAGTCAAACTCTGCTCCTACTTCTACTTCCTAGCGTAATTCTACTATAAATCTTGGAGGTATGTGAGACTTGTCAGTTTAGCGCAGGTAGTAACACACCAGGCTCGAAATCACCTGATCGCGAGTTCAAATCTCGGTAGTGCAATACTGATTTTATATGCCAGTTTGTCGGTGAGAAGGCCTGATCCAGTGGGGGCACATGTCCTGTTTGCCCCCCCACCCGCCAGCAGATACCCATGGCTGTAACAGATTGCACCAAAAATCATATAATACACAGTATTTATAGACAACTACGAAGTTAACAAGGGATTAATCTCCCAAATAGCAAAAGGATGAATGGGGGGCTGTGACGAATTTGTATATGTAAACAAGTAAATGCCACCCAGACTTCTCTACAGCTACGTTTCGCTGTGTGTCATTAATAATCGATAATCACAATCGAAACTATTTGATCCCCTTTGTTTTCTGATCATTTCTCTAGAAAGCAGTTTCACTTAGTCCACACAGACAGACACATGAAAATGAAATCTGAATTGAGTATGTGGAACAAACTCCCTTCTAAATGTTTTCCTGACGAGTACAATCTCAACATGTTTAAATCCAGAGTGAACAAGTGCCGTTGTGTTTCTTTTTAAAAAATTCTCTTATTGTTCTTCATTGTTTAGTGTTTCTAACTCCTATAAGTCATCCTAAATATCTTATTGCTTTTTTAGTCAATTTAGTCTTCATTTTAATCATGTCATGTTTTATTTATTATTTTTGTTTTTACTGGACTTTTTTTTTTTACCCACCCCCAACTGGGTTTTTAGTGGGTGTTCAATTTACAATGTAAGATTACGCTAAATTGGTACCTTGGTTTTGAATTTCGGACATTTTTAGTGATCGCCGCCCAACAAAAGGCGAGAGAAGTAACATTCATTGATCACCTCTTTTTCCAATTTTTTAATTGTTCACTCCCAACACGGCATGCTGCCAAAATACTTCGGTCACGTGACGGTTTCTATTGATTGACTAGTAACCATTTATGTAACCCATGATACCACGAGTTGCAAAATGAGATCGCCCTTTCCACGGTTTTCTTTGATTCAGGTGGAAAATAGATAAATGAAAATTTGGGGCCGCAGTGAGGCAAAAAAAATAACTGAATCTAAGGTTATTTGATTTCTGAGATGAATAAATGTTGGTTAGTCCCTGTTTCATTTCGTTGCTTTTTATCACAGCTTTCTAGGTCTAATACCCTCCGACCATTAAAGTAGCTTGAAGTTGGAATAAAGAAGTAGCTTCCGACGAAATTTGAACTCACATCCCATACCCTGGGAGCTCATCTTTCATAGACGACGCCCTAACCAATTTGACTATATAAGCCTATAGCTAGACAGGACACAAATCTACAGTCATATTCCCACCCCTCCCCTTCAAATTTTTCTCTCCATAGTATTTATTTACTACCTAGTACTAGTAATAGACTTAAGTTATTTGAATTCTGAAATAGAGTATTTTCATGATTAATGGTTGATTAATCTTTTCTTCCAATTACTGTTGCTTTCTAATACAACTTTCTAGGTCGAATATCCCCCGACCATTAAAGTAGTGTCGAGCAGGAATAAAGAAGTAGACCTAGGCATTTGTGATTAGAAGCATCAATAAAATGAAGAAAGGATGAGTACAATAACTACTCCCCTACCACTATTTTATAGAAATTTAATTTTCTTCTAAGCCAAATATAACAAGATTTTATTATTTCTAGTGGAACATTACGCAATCAAAACGGATATTATCAGGTATTATTTATGACCAAACTCTACAGCATTGGAACTAAAAAAATATGAATACGTTGCCGTCTAAAAATGAGTACACCACTACGATAAAATATATTTGGCAACGGAGTTTCAATGCTGTAGAGTTTGGTCAGAAATAATACCTGATAATATCCGTTTTGATTGTGCAATGTTCCACTAGAAGTAATAAAATCTTGCTATGTTTGGTTTAGAAGAAAATTAACTTTCTATTAGAAAGTGGTAGGGGTGTACTTATTTATGGGAGATATTGTATGTACGACTTTACGTTCATATACATACATAAATGCATTCTTACAAACATATATACACGCACTTCTACGCATATATGTTAATGTATTTATATTTATATATTTGTATGAGAGTGTGACATGTACGTATTTCATGAATGCTTATACTTCCGGTGTGGGCCCAAATGACGTATTTTTTTCCTTTCGCGCCATCTGTTCGGGCTCAGCTTCCGTCAAACATGGCCGCCTGCCCAACGTAAATTGTTTATTCCGCCAAACATGGTGCGGAGGTGGGTACTGTGCCCCCAACCCATCAACCATTAAACCTGCTGAACACCCCTTTGCTAGCGTACCGTTTTTTTTCTTCCTCCCCCTCAAGGCCACGTTGCTCCGTTTCTGTCAAATAAAGGAAGTCTACTTATGAGGAAAATAACCACGTCAGGTCGGCTGGGAAACGCGCAGACGAATAAAAACAAGCCTGCCTGTTGCACGGTCAAACTCCCATTCTTATTTCTATTCCGACTGAAGATGATTATTGCAACTTTCGTATCGTATATATAATAAATAAATTCGACTTGTCAGTTTGGCTGTAATGTATTTCTTTATCAGAATGAAATAAGCCCTTGCGTATTTCTAACATAAATTTTCGTAGATATATAAGACTTGTCAAATTAGCTCAGTCGGTAAGGGTGCCGCCTACCATGCAGTTGTTCGTGATTTGATTTTACATATCAGTTTGGTTTAACGTGACAGCACAGACGAAGAGTGAAAAGTTTACACCCCTAAATTTGGTGAGGATTGTTCTTGTTCTTGTTTTGTTGTAGTAGTTGGAGTAAAGAAGGTAATAGAAAGAGGGAAACTAAGAGAGTAAGAGTGGGAATGAAGGAAAATAAGGAAAGTACGTGTATGCGGGTGTACCAAGAGAGAGAGAGAGAGAGAGGGAGAGGGGGGGGTGCAAGTTTCAGTGAAGCTGAGTGATCTGCATGGATCTGGCACTCCCACACTGTGACGGAGAGCCAACAAAGCCTGGTGGTTTCGTTTATTTGCCTCCCCGCGAGGGCAGATTTGACACAGGGTCGTTTTTAGTGTAGGTTCCTGCACACGCACGTGCAGGCAGTTCTAAAAAATCTCCCTAGTCCCCGCAACTAATGTCACGGGGACATTAGGGCAGACTCGACATAGTCACAGGACGAATCCTGGGTATGCTGGACTTGGGTCACGGGACGAATCTCGAGCAATGTTTTTCAGAACTTTCCGGCATCGCGAGGTACTGCCGGGGCGCCCTGCGTTGGTGATAATGATGCCTTGGCCGCGAAACCATGCTTGACCCGAGGACCATCATTTGACGAAGGCTTTGTTGGAGACACGGCAGTACTTGCATGAATTTAGTTATAATGAAAAGGACAAAGAGAGAAAATATCTGTGGTCTGATTCGTGGCTGGGGTAGTTGCGTGATCCCCCCTGGTGCCAGTGGTTGGTGTTCGAGCCCAGGTAGAAAGATAGAATTTCGAATGCTGATTTGCGAAGTAGGCAGGCCCTCACCATTTGGAGGATTGGCGCAAGACAATCTTCCTGGCATCATTCCTCATTCCCATTTGGCTGAGTTTAGCTGAGTTAATAGCAAGATAGAAAATGTGTGATAAGGCGGTAAAAAGTTTGATAATACAGCAATACATTGAATAGTGCGGTTTTAATTAGTGCAGTTTTTGATGTAGTACGGTTAAGCTATTGCTGTACAAAGTAATGTAATAAGTATAAGCTGGGAAAAAACACATTAAATTATAATAAGACCTTGAACAGTGCGGTTTTGTACAGCTATTCAAGGTAAAGAGTAAATAAAGCGTCCGTCTCTTAAGAGACCACTCCTAATGGAGTATACACCCGGTGACGAAGACCCGGTTTCTGTTGCAAGGATCAGCTTACTGATCGTTGCAAGTTTCAAGTCTGGTCGAGACCAGGACTTTGTTCTTACAAGTTTTTATGACCACTCCCTTGACAGGAATACCTCCACAATAGTCACACAGCTTAGGGTGTACTCAATTAGCTGCTGAGTATACAGGGAATTCTTTTCCTAACGAAGAGTTTTCCACACTCTGCGCTCATACCGGGAATCGAACCCAGTACCCTTTGCGTGTGAGGCAGATATGCTAACCATTACACCAACCGAGCGGAATATTCAAGGTGTACCTGCAATAGAAATCTAAATGGGCGTTTGGATAAGTGCATTGACAAGGAAGGAGTTCTTGTCCAGTAAGAATTTCAGAAGTGAAGTTTACAAAAGGAAATATGTTACTGGTTTGGGGGATAAAAGAGCTAACCCCATGACCCGACCGTCCGCCCATAAAGCTTAATAGAGGAAATCAAACGCAATTTCCCGGATCGTGAGTTGAATAATTCAATTCCCGCTGTGAACGCATTTTCACGGCTTTAAATGGAGCGTCAAACCGGCCTTCAAACGTGATCAGAACAAGTCCAGCGGAAGGACATTTTTTAATATTTCTGCTACTTGAGTGTTATTAGTTTGGCAAGTATTAATATGGCTCACAGCGATTAATAGGGTGTACAGAGGTAAACAGTCGCTGATTGGTACGGCACGGCCCACACCAGTAGTTTAAAGAACCAGTCTCCATCTAAAGACCCTTAGCGCAAAGTCTCGGCAGAAGGACGCTGTAATTAATGGCAATCGTGATTTTTACCTATACCTCTGCTCGATGTGGTCAACTAGCCGTCGTTTAGCACCTTCTCTGCATAAATAGCATCGTTGGAAAGCAGGTATGAATCTCAGCAGTGAGCGAAGGACACAATGAATACAATGAGCGAATTTCAAAAAAGAGACGTTACGTAATTTAAGTCGTTTGGTGCTTAAAACAGCTAAAGCAGTGAAAACGTTAATTAACGTTCTTTAGCACTGTACGTTTTAATGGTTAGCAAGCTAGTACCGGAGATCATTACTTGTAAACAGTGAATTCGAGCCTCACCGGATGCCTTATACTTTTGGCCTTGTGTCAAAACTGGGCTACGCTCAGTAAATAACTATAACTGATCGATGTTGAAGGTCAGCAAGAATCAAATAAAGAAGGCAGTTTGGGCGTTCATAGAAGATAAAAAAAAAGATTCTTGTTTCTTGGAATCTTCTGTAAAGTCCGTGATAATAAAACATATTGATATCGAAGTTAGAAGCGGCTAATATTAAAGCTTGCTATTATTTTTATTGGAAGCGGTATATGGATTCACCCATGTCTGTTTGTCTAACCTGTCTGAACATATGGGGTATAGCACTTTCGTCCACATCACTTTGACAAATATCAGTTTTGTCTAAATCACTTTGGTCTGAAATCATTTTGTCCCAACAATATCTCCAAAAGTTCTCAATGAATTTCATTGACATTTTCTTGAATGGTAGGCCAAGAGGTAAGGAAGAATTAGTTAAATTTTGGAGCGGATCCAGTAATTCTTTTCGATTGAGAGACATTCATTTATTTATTCATTCGTGTTTGTCAACACAATATCTCCATAAGTTTTCAACGAATTTCAATGATATTTTGTGGATGGGTTGGCCATTGGCTAAGGAAGGAGCGATTAAATTTTCGGGAAGATACAGTACCTCCCCTGCATCGTAGCTATGAAAGAACTGATTTTCATTCAGTTTTTAGTGACAATGGTGTTGGCGGAGATATGCGCTCTCTGGGTGCTTTCTAGTTTGATTCTGTATCTGATATCTGGAGATTAAAGTATGTTGCTTGTATTTCATTGCCCATCAAATGGGAAACACCCTTTCTACGTCAGCATCAGAAAACCTTTCAGTTTGGAATATAATCTACTCACTGCTATGAACACTTTGCTCGATAATAATGCGAAGTGTAGCCACTTTGTTAATATTTCGATGTTTATTCGCATCATCTGCCAAAATCAGTTATCTTCATGCTTTTACAATATATTGTTTTATATTATACACTAATAAAACACCCGTCGCTTTGATAACGATATACATAGGGGCGTGAATTTTAAGCACTGTAGTATCTGAAAAAACTCTTGGGGTGTAAGGTACAACAAAGCCATATTTAATAGAATAAAACTATCCCTTTTTTCACAAATCATATCAATCTAGAGCATTGCCTTCATTTGGGTATACGATGAAACAGTAACAGCAGCAACAGTAGTAGAAGTAATAGTAACGCACACACACTCAGCCGTTCTCCTTTAGTGAATATCCTTATCTTTTACCCTTTAACTTTTTGCCTCTTTCTCCCTCTTCCCGCCCGCCAAGTTCAATTTCACCTCATTTTACTTTCTCGCCTGTCTTCTTTTCTCGACATACCAGCAGCATAACGAACACACGTATACACTCACAGAACTTGGTTAGCACTAATTTTGTGTTCGTGTGTTCGCATTACCCCCTTCTTCTCTTTCTGTTTGTTATGTCATAGACAGACTGACACGTCGCAAATTCTAATAAACATTATATTAGTGTGTTATTTTAGTATTTAACACGCCATGACGATATTCTGAAGTGAGGTTCTTAGAAGTGGTTATTCTATTGAATAACCAACTGGGTATGAAAAAAGTAAACAAGTGAGAGATCTAAACTATCTTTTATGGATAAATAAACATTGAATGCAAAAGTTCTTATTAAGTTCTTTATTGGTTGAATGATTAAAGATTTCAGTTAAAAACAATGCGCAAAATGTGTACCATTAACAAACATTTAGCATAAGCATTTGGGAGGCACATTTGGTCAGAATTCTGCGTTACGAGGCACAACATCACTTTATCACACCCTGGATACCAATACAGGTATCCTACGCTTTACAAAATTGGGCTTCTCTTCTACGAAAGAACTCAAGCCGCCGTAGCTTTGAACGGCATCCGGCTTTATCTCGATTTATTTTGTGCATCCGTCAGCAAGATGTGTCCTTAGGTATCATAAAAGCAGATCCCGTAAGGATGTGGAGCTTAGCATAAAACTGGCAGACACAGATTCCTATATGAATTAATGGTAATTCCTTTTTCGTTTTACGTCCTTTCGGCTTACGGACGGTTTCATAGGAACGCTCTACTTTCGGATAGTGGGGGAAACCTGTATTTATGAACTATATTTTTTCTCTCTCATTATTGTAGAAGTGGCTACGCTATTGAAGATATCCAATATAAAGTAAGTGTGGACTGTCCTTACGCTGGCTACGTCTTCACCTGTCCCTGCTTTGGCTCCACATATCACATTACTTATTCGGCCCATTTGCGATATGTGGAATAGACTTAGAGACGACAAGCGCCCGAAGAGGCGTCACGCACTCCCCCCCCCCTATTTTACCCATAGCTAGGGGAATAGATGGATCCATGCCTCTCTCAAAGGCATTAGTGCGAAGTAAACGTAAGCTGTCTCAGCCGGAGTTTGAACTCTGTTCTCCTTACTGTTACCTCCCCGACCACGCTGCACCTTGATATATCCAATATGGCTTGCATAAATGCTGAAATATATAATGACATATAAGAAAAAAGAAGAAAAAAAAGAAAGACATATTTTGCTCACATTTCTTCTAAATAAAATGAGGAAGTTGAAGAAGGAAAGCTTGACGTCACTTTAATTCCAACGGAAAGTTAACAGAGACACATGTTTTTTCGCGTTCACATACTATATTTCTTTATTGGTAAATTGACTGACTTTCTCTCAAATATATAATGTTCGTTGTTATACAATAGAATTAAAAATAAAAATAGTTCACGCCTTAAAAAAAAACAACAACGTAATGTACAGTACCTGTTATAAGTATTTGAACAGACAACCATTTTGCTTCTAATCGCTTGGTTTTGAGAGTTAAAAACAGAAACATTACGCAAGAAGAACCAAATCTTTTGCAATCAACATAACAAGGCATGCATTTAGTCATATTTTGTGGTTCTGGATTCTAAATTTCTGGAAAATGTTTTTTTAATAGAATTAAATTGTTAAAGCAAGTTTTTTGTTTCTATCCTTCTAATATCTTGTTTAAGGAGATTAAAAAAGTGAACTCACATTGCTATATGGAAGAGTTACCAAACTAGTGAGTTCATTTTGACCCCCCCCCCCCACTCCCGCTCAAAGTCCATAATGGCCCCTGCAATCTCAGGAAATAAAAACAGCTTTTGTCCTTGTTCAAATAATTATGAGCAATACTTTTTATTGTACAAATTATCATTGATAAAAAAAGTATTGCTCATAATTATTTGAACAAGGACAAAAGCTGTTTTTATTTCCTTATGACAGGTACTGTATAATCGGATTTATATTCTAAAAATTATATTCTAAAAATTAAAATTAAAAATAGGGGGCGTGAACAAAGATTATCGAGGATTTTATAAACATTTGTTAAGCTAAAAAAAATATATAGGGGCATGAACAAAGATTATAGAGAATTTTATAAACATTTATTAAACTAAAAAAAATATATAGGGGCATGAACAAAGATTATAGAGGATTTTATAAACAGTTGTTAAACTAAAAAAAATATATATAAGGGGCATGAACAAAGATTATAGAGGATTTTATAAACATTTGTTAAACGAAAAAAAATATATAAGGGGCATGAACAAAGATTATAGAGGATTTTATAAACATTTGTTAAACTAAAAAAAGTTGTTATGACAATGATTGATCGTGAAGAGGATCATGGCAATGGAGTAAGTGCTTAGATAAGTTTTTTGCACGGACGTTGGCATCGATAAACAAACAAAATTCCTCTTAGAAATAAACAAACGGTAATAAAAGAAGAGGAAAGAAACCATTTATTTTCTCTTTTCTCTCTAATTCCCCCAATTCCCCCTCCTTTACTTCTCTCCATTCTTTTCTCGCTTGCTTGTTAGAAATCGTCCACCAAAACTGTCACCAAAACTGTCACCAAAACTGCCAAAATAGGTTTCTTCAGTTTTCAAGTCGGTCCTGCTGGCTGTCTATGTATGTATGTATCACGCGTACAGGCCACACCAATGGAGATAGAGGGCTGAAAATTTCAACATTTTGTTTTTTTAATCCCCCTCCCTCTAAATAGTTCTTTTTAGTGGGGGTTCAATTTACAATGTAAGTTCATGCCGAATTGATCCCTTGTTTGTGCCCGCTTGTTTTTTTTGTTGAAAATTCGGACTTTTTAGTGATCCAACAAAAGAAGTAACTTTTTTTAATTGATCACCCCCTCTTTACTTCTTTTCTTTTCTTTCCATTTACTTCGTTTTTCAACATTTTTTTCGTTCTTTGATCTTTTCTCTCCCCACTCTTCGCTTCCTCCCTTTCTTCCCCGCTTGTTAATCACCGCTACCCACAACACTGGTTTATTGCTGGATTTAGGTTATTCATGTGTTCTGACATTTATATCTATCTATATAGCTATCTATGTATCCGGACTTTGCCCAGCCCTAACCGTTTATAGTAGAAACTTGAAATTGTGTACACACACTTCCTTCGATCAGTAGGGAAAAAGCTTTTTTTGTTTTTTGAAAATTCCACCTCTAAATAGGTTTTTAGCCCCCCCTTAAAACCTATTTAGAGGTGGAATTTTCAATATGCAATGTGAGTTTATGCTAAATTGGTCACTAGCTTGTGCCCGCTTGTTTTTTGAAAATTCAAACCCTTTTAAGTGATCACAGCCAAACAGAAGGCGAGAGAAGTAACTTATTCATTGATCACCCATTTTTCCAACTTTTTAATTAATCACCCCCAACACAGCATATATGGGTGGCGGTGATGCATAATTTCCTTTGGAATGCTAGTTCTTGTTTTTTTGTTTTCTTCTTTCTTGGGTTTCTGCTTCATTTTAACCCCGTTTTTCCTTCCTTCCTTCCTTCCTTTCTCTTTACTTTCTTTCTTTCCATTTGCTACCCCCGTCTTTGTTTCGTTATTTTCCTTCATTCTTTTCTCTCTTCTCTCTAGTCCCCATATTCCACTTTCTCACCTCCACCATTCTTCATCAATTGCGTGTTTTGTTCATTCCCTACCTTCCCCCGGTATCCGCTTCCTTCTTTCCCCGGTCTTCCTTTGGTTATTTCTTCTTCCCATTTGCTATCTCCTTCTTTCCCTCGTTCTTTTCCTTCATTCTTCTCTCTTTTCTCTCCAAGTCCCATTACCTAACTCATTCCCCTCCATTTCTTCCTCGCTTGCTTGTTTTATTATTTTCAGTTAAGATTTGGTTTTTAGTGACTCGCGGTTCTCCTAGAAGAACCTTTTTCTTTCAATTCTATGTGCTTTCAAACCATTAGACCCTGGAAACATCCGGAAATTTGTTAGTTTTTAGATAAAAAAATATGTTACGGTTTTACGTGAGGGTTCTATTCACAACGTAACTATAAAGCTAAACTGGGCACTTACGGAAATACGGACGGAAGTACGGCTTACATGAATTATCTTTCCCTTCGTCCGATTTTGTGTGCCATTTTTAACATCTAGTGTGAAATCTGTGAAATTTTCACACTTCAGACCCCGCGCACATCCGATGTTAAAAATAAAAATGTATAAGAGAATTCATGAAAGAAAAACTCCGTATATTAAAAAAATTTAAAAAAACAGACGAATTGCGTATTTACAAAAGGCGAATAGTAAGAATGCGTTCCAATCAATTAATTCAATAATTACGGCCATAATCTCCATGTTTGCCAGAATTTGATTGAATCAAAAAATCTTAATTCGCAAGTTTCACAGGGTGTATACGCCATGATGGTAACCGAAAGAAGGGAAAAGCTGTACTTCCGTAAAAATGGCGCAAATTAAGTCTCCACTTTAGCATGATAGTTACATTGTAAATAGAACATCTTCGTAACCATAAACAATTATTTTTTCTAAAAATGAACAAATTTCCCGATGGCAGCTAACAGGTTCCATGACAGGGTTTTCTCAACCCGGGCGATATCGCCCACTTGTGGGCGATTTAAACTCCGGAATGGGCGGTAACTGCGCAGAAAATGGTGGGCGTTTTGAAATTTTGGTGGGCGGTATAGGATTTTGAGTATTAAGGTCTGTACTTGACAACAAAAAATGAGTCAACATTTTTTATTATTAATTTACCAAGCAGCACTGTGACATCGCACATTATGTAGGTGCGTAGAGAAATGTGTAAATATTTGTGTAGGTGTGTATACGTCTGTACTACACTCTATGTAGGTAGGTACGTGGTACATATATATATATGTTACTACATTACTTTCATTAAAGAATCTTGTAACGCGAAAGCTGTTCATTTTTATTGTTTTGTAAGCTAAAAGTTTGTTGGTATCCTTTTGAATATTTACTATACAGGTGGGCGGTGGAAAAAAACTTCCATGTGAAACTGGGCGGTGACGACAAAAAGTTGGTCTAGGAGAACTGCATGTCACTAAAAATCTTAACCGTTTTCTTTCTTCCTTTCTCGGGTTTCGCCAGTTTTTCCTTCAATCTTTTCTGTTTGCTTTTCATCTTCCCGTTCGCTACTTCGTTCTTTCCCTTCAGTTTTACATACTTTTCCACGTCCTTTCTTTCTCTATACATGACCATATTGTATAAGTAAAGAAATATTGTCAAACTCCAGGACAAAGTCAGAGTTGATGTAATAAGAACAAGATGTAATAAGAACAAGAACAATCCTCACCAAAAATAGGGGAGTAAACCGATTTGTAAATTCCCTACCGTGATTTGAAATCATGACCTAGTGATCGCTAGCCTGGTGTGTTACCACCTGCGCTAAATTGACAAGTCTTACATATCTCCAAAATGTATAGTAGAATTATGCAAGGAAGTAGAAGTAGGAGCAGATTTTGACTCAGGAGCAGCCAGGCTTGTTTACTTGATTTGGGTCCTGATGTTGTTGATGTTGCTAAAACTGCTTCGGTTTCCGCTTCAGGACAAAGAAATGTTTCGCGCTTGCGAGATATCTCGTCAGCTTCTTCAAGACAATACAAATGTCTCGAGAGATATCTTGTCAGCTTCTCCAGGACAATACAAATGTCTCGACAGATATCGCGCCAGCTGATTCAGGACAAATAATTTTCTTGCAATTTCTTGCAATCGCCAGCTGCTTCCGGGCCAAAAAATCTTTTGCGAGATATTTCGTCAGCCGCTTCTAAGAGGTTAACACTTTGCTTTGTACGCAACTGAGAATCGACGTTAATTTGATTAGCCAGTAAATAGCATAGCAAACACTTCTTTTTAATTAACCTTCTTTTAAATTGTGCTTATTGCTCACTGGGGCACACAGTCATTAGATTTCTATTTCCTCGTCTCTTTCTTCCTGGCGCGTAGTTATTCAGCTAATAACTATATACAATCGACTAACGCAATTGCACAGCAGAGGCTGCCAACTGGCAGACGTGGCGCCACAAGATCTTTCAGGCCACCTCCATTACTGAATCCAACGGCAGAATCAGAGCAGGGGAGAAAAGGCAGCGCCGAATACTTGGTGTGTCAACCCCTGTCCTCGATGTGGAAAAATCGGTCTGCTCCGCGTGGGCCTCGACGACCACCGGTTGTCCGGCGACAGGCGTGGAGTCCTCTCCGAAATCCATGATGTTGATGATATATATAAATTTTGTTTATATTAATTATGGGGTTCGCTACAGATTGGCAGTCTGTTTCGTGATGTTTACAACTTATCAATCAAATCGTTTTATAAAAATATTATTTTTTTGCACACGTCACTATTATTT
>VCCN01004182.1:6917275-6931848 GCA_006491835.1 Architeuthis dux | reverse complement strand
GTCACTCAATAGAAACCGTGACCAACGTTTTTTGGCAGCATGCCGTGTTGTGGGTGAGCAATTAAAAGATTGTGGAACAAAGAGGTGATCAATGAATAAGTTACTTTACTCGCCTTTTATTGGTGTATTGATCACTAAAAGAAAGTTCGAATTTTAAAAACAAACAGCGGACACAAACTAAGAGACCAATTAAGCATAAACTTACATTATGGGGGGATTACAAAACCGTAAATGTTTAAATTTCCAGCCCTCTAACTCCATTGGTGCAGCCTGTACGCGTGATACATACACAGCCAACCAGACAGACCAGCTTGAAGACAAACAGACAAACTGAAGAAACCTATGTTGACAGTTGTGGTTGACGGTTTCTAATAATGAATTGAAAGAGACGTACAAAACGCGAAATAAATGACTAAAATGTCTGCGTATTTTATAACAGCAACAACAACAATAGTTGCCCTGACCACTGCTACAAATAAGACTAGTAACAACAAGACGGAACTTTTTTTCTTCGTTTAAACTTTACACGAACCCAACGACCCCGGACAGAGAAGCCGATCAGTGTCAAAGTGGGTCATTATCAGTTATGGCGCCTACGTAGCTAAAAGTGGTATAAGTCACTTACAAATCTCCGAAGAGGCATCACAAGAATTACTTTTCTTAAATTGCAGGCTATTATTAATTTTTGAATAATATGTCTTTCATTTTAATTTTAGTTGCTTTTCATCGTCAGTCTACGGCAGTGGTATTCAAACTGTGTGTCGTGGAACTCCAGGGTTCCGCGCGACCTTTCCAGGGGTTTCGCGAAACAAAGTAACATTATACTTAATAATTGAGTAGCCGCACGTTATAAGTGCCCAACAAACCATTTTTAAAAGTTGATATTTTCGTTATTTTTAGAACCACAATGCTCAGTTTTAAAAAAATTATTTTGAAGCTTGAACACACTATTAATCAAAATGCAGAGTATTCAAGCTTCAAAATAAATTTAAAAAAACTGAGCATTTTAGCTCTAAAAATAACGAAAATATCAACTTGTAAAAATTGTGCTTTGGGCACTTATCATGCTCGGCCACTCAATTTTTCATTACATAAACGATTCCTTAACGGCTTTTAAATGTCTTTGTGTTATTTCTTTAACTCGAACAGTACTTTTTATATCAGAAAGAATTAACAACATTTTGCCTTTTTAAAGTGTGAAGACCACTGGTCTGCGGCGGTGAGTAAACAGCGTAGAGGGCATGCCTGTTCAAATGGTGCACGTTTGGAAGGTGACGGAAGTTATGGTGTCTTTTCAGAGATTTTTAAGTGACTTATACCACTGGATTTAAACTTTGGTTTTTATGACCATCGGACCGATGACTTAACTACTGAGCTTTCGCCACAGAAGAGTGTTCCTTTTTTTTCTGAATTACCAACATACAAATGAAAGTGAACTTACTACTCAATATTCAGAGACAGGGCTTAGTATTTCTTTTAGCTACGTACGCGCCGTAACTGATAATGACCCATTTTGACACTGATCGGCTTCCCTGTCCGGGGTCGTTAGGTTCGTGTAAAGTCTAAACGAAGAAAAAAAAAGTCCCGTCTTGTTGTTACTAGTCTTATTTGTAGCAGTGGCCAGAGCAATGTATGGTGTGTGGAGCAGCCTGCCATAATTGACACGTAAAATAATTATCCGAACGAAACTACGGCTTCAGTGTTGTCAATTTAGATATTTTATATCTAAATTTAGATCTATAAATAAAAAGCGAGAAAATATACTCTTATCTAAAGATTATTCTACATTGATGGAAAAGTTATTTCTCGACCTTCTTTTCCGATGAAATAACAAATTGTGAAAAAATCAGTTAAATAAGTAGAAAAAATATATATAATTCATCAAATTGGGTTTGATAAAATAAGGAAAAAAAAAAAAGGAATAGCCACAACATTTCTATCGTTTGTTCCTCGACCGGTTTCATGAAAATCTTCATGAGGTTAAAACTTGAAATAGGTCTAAAGGAAGAAAATGATACGCTGTTCTTTGTTTATGATGTCGTTAATAGCAACAATCAAAACAGAAATATCGTCGTTAATAGTAATAAGAATCAAAACATACATTTTTTTAAAATGCCGTTACGTCATCCTTACTATAATTTAATTTAATCTCGTTTTATAGAAAAGATTGGCAGAAAAAAAACTGATTCTCTCTCTCTCTCTCTCTCTCTGTCTGTCTTTCACTCACTCTTCCTCCTCCTCTCTCTCTCACTCTCCATACTCACCAAACATTTTGAATCTATAAATCCACGCTCGTGAACGTTATGCCATATTTTCAAAACATAAATCTAAAAAGTTTATTTCGTAAAATGTTGGAATATTGTTGTGGATGAAATAGAGAAAGAAAAGAATTATAAGAGAAAGCCTGATCATCCTCTGCCACTGGCAAAAGGATATATTTCCAGGGGTGGGGCAGGGCAAAGGATATATTTCCAGGGGTGGGGGAGCAAAAGGATATATTCGGAATATATCTTAGCGGCATCCCTGTTACCAGTGAAGAATAATACCATCTTTTTAAATGGGTACATTAAGTTGGGGTTATATAAAACAATTGTACAGCACCATTATGCTTTATTGACTATAAGATTCCAACTTTCAAACACTCTCACCCTAGGTGAGAAGGCCTGATCCAGGGGGGAACAAATGCCCCGTTTACCCACATTCCCCCACCACCAGCAGACGTCCATGAGAGAAAGTGAGATAAACTGAAAGAAAATTAGCAGGCAAGAAAAACGGACAGAGAAAAAAAATAATAAATAACAAAAGAATATGCACAAAAAAAGATGGAAAGTATTAATATACTCAAAAATATGTTTGATTCGTTTACACAAAAAAGCGACCGACGCACTTAATATCCAACCCGTTCTGCCAAGATGTTTGGCATAAACAGGAAATATGCTCACTTTCCTACGAAAAGAGGGAAAATCTCGTTCGGCCAAATCATAATTTTTCATTCCGTTTTGATTACCTGAAATTACCGCCCAGACGCCAACAGGGCCTTCTATCAAACGAGACAGCTGTTATGATGTGATTGGTATGATTAATCATGGGGAAGGGAGAAGACAAGGTGTCATAACGAAATCTTTGTACTTCTTTCTTTCTTTTATTCAAATGTTCGTCTGCACCTTTTCACCCTGACTAACTAATTACTATTCTTAGGCCTCATCACCAGACATCTTGACAAAATATGTCTTGTCTCTGGCATGCCACAGTGGTTGATGGAAAAGAGAATAGGTGAGTGAGCACAGGATGTAACCACATAATGTAAAAAGCGGTTACACCTATTGTCAATCTTGACAAAGGGGGGCATCACCATTCTTAGACCCGTCTGAGATAGGAGCGTATTTCCCACCGGTGCCAAAGGTCGGTGTTCGAACCCAGGTAAAAGCCAGGGTTTCGAATGCTGATTTTCAAGGCAAGAAAGCCCTCATGGCTTGGATTATTGGAACCCCACAATCTTTCTACCCTCCCCATCATTTTGCCATGTGTCGTACAAAGACTTAGTAAGTATCACTTAATTCTTATTAGAAACCATCAACCAAATCACACGTACAGGCCGCACCCATGGAGCTAGAGGGCTGAACATTTCAACATGTACTCCTTATGTCTAGAAAAAAAGATTTTTTTAAAAATTCCCCCTAAATAGGTTTTTAGTTGGGAGGGTGGCGGGATCAATTTGCAATTTAAGTTTATGCTAAATTGATCCCCTGTTTTCATGCTTGTTTTTTGAAAATTCAAATTCTTTGAAAATTCAAATTTTTATTTTAGTGATCACTGCCCAACAAAAGGCAAGCGAAGTAACTTATTCTTTTTTCTATCATATTTTTTGTTCTCTTTTTCTTTTCTTTTTCAATTCATATTCAAGTTTCCCTCGCAACCTGAGAGTAGTGACTTCCTATAAAAAAAACTTTCGTAAGCCGAAATAGCGTAAAACCAGGAAGCATTTACCAGGAAGTAATTTACCGTTCCCAGGTCCAAACAACAACCTTACCAAATTATACCAAATAACACATTAAAGCTAAAATAACACACTAACATATTGTAAAAGCAGGAGGAGGGTGCGCGCTGTCTCTATAACGGTTCGATGCAAAACACGCTATTTTCGCTTTTCGACATTTTTCGTAAAAGCGACAAAGTTGCGTAAAGCGAACTTTTGAAAGATACGTGCACTTTTATTTTTAGAATTAAATTCATAGACAATCATTTACCCATGTCTTTTTAAAAAAATGTTATTTTAATTTTATTTATTTAAAATTTTATAGTAAAGGATAAAACAATTTATTTTCTAGGCGGTCAGAATGTTGAAAATGGCCTAAACACCCATAACATATACATCAGTAGGCATACATCAATACACAAGGCGGAACTACGACCATAAAAATGTTAATTTTAAGTGGTTGTTTTTTTATATTTGAAGTTTTAAAATTTTAATATTTTATAACTTCCAGAACACTGAAATTGAAAATATTTTTCAATATTTTTCATTTTCATAGTTTATAATTTATTTTCTCATTCGCTTTCTTTTTCTTTTCCTTCAGTGTTGGTACAACAATAACCATCTGGAATTTACACTCGCGGTTATTTAAGATATTTTGTCAACCTCCAGTCCAATTTGGAGTTGACTTTTCAGATAAAAGGAAGATACTGTCTATGAGTTTTAGAAGAGTCGTTATCATTCCAAGAGTCGTTATAATTCCAAGCAGGGTTGCCAGATGTGTCCGATTTCAGACATTGTATCCGTTTTTCGCCCTGTAAGTCCGATTAAAAATTTTAAGAATCGGATATCCAAAATTGTTCGATTTAAGGCCTCACTTAGCGTTGCCAACTTTGATATTTTATATCTAAATCTAGATATTCTTTGTTGTTTTTAGATATCGGATATCAGTTCTAGCCACTATTAGCTATTTATTTTCAGTATTGTGATACTAATCTAGCAACTGTTACCCACTATTAGCCATTTTATAGCCATCAATAAATATAATGAAACAAGACTGGCTCCTGCAGGGTCAAACTCCACTCCAACTTCTATTCTGACTGAAGATGATTACCGCAACTTTTGTATTGTATATATAATAAATTATAAAAATACTAGCAGGGATACCCGGCGTTGCTCGGTGGGAAAAATAACTGAAAATATAACCAAATAGGACAAATATGTTATTTGATATATTTCTTCTTACACAACACAACCAATTTTTAAAAAACATACAATTATTTACACTATTTACACATGTAAAAGTAACTGTAACGGAAGAAATATTCTGATGCACAAAAAAGAACAAATGATGTTGTCCCTTAGATCGACAGGGCATCTGCTTCGCCAATTGGGTGCCAGTATGAAAAGGTTGTCCGGGGATCCAAACCTAGAATAACCAATATAAAGTCGTCCATGGGAAAAGCATAGAAAAGTCTGATAAAGACTAGCGATCATGAGAGATTGTCCTTGTGCCGTGTTAAAATTTGATAATTTTAGTCTGAAAACTCTTCTCAGGGTTGCACAACATTTTACAAACAAAAGAAGAAAGAAAATCAGTTTTTTAAACCTGTAAAGTTATTTCGTTTTGCCCCCAAAAGCTATTTTAATCCCAAATTAACCCGAGTTGGCCTCCAATGATCTGGGAGAGGGGGTCAGCACCACCTATCCTATCATGTTTTTTCTTCCCAGGTTAACCCCACTTACTAAATTATCGCCAAGAATGTTTGGCTGCAAAATGGCCCCCCAAAATTAATTTAATCCCAAACTGACCCCTGGGACGATTCTGCGTAAAAGAATGGTCACAATTTACCACCTACCCAATTGAATTTGAGCTTATGAGCTCAACGATTTGTAAGGTCAACAAAATTTGTGTACTCCATAACAAACTCAATATTATGCAATAAAGTGCTTTAGTTGGCTAGAAATGACCAGAAAGGTCTCAGATGACCTCGAGTGACCTCCCGGATAAACCTCTCATTGCCTATAACTTTCGCCGTGAACAAATTAACCGCTATGTCAAACTTCAGTGGCCAACAACTCGGGAAATTAGTTAGAAATGTCTACAAATGACCTCAGGTGACCTTGAATGACTACAGAGGTCAAATTCGCATTTGACATTTGCCAAAGTTTTACCAAAGACTATGGAAACTGAGTAGAAATGACCAGAAATGACCTCTAGTGACCTTGAATAACTCCCAAGGATAAACTCGCCTAGCTTGATGTACCAATATGCAAAAATACAGCATGCCTGGTGCGAAATTGTTGCCCACAAGTTTACCACTATGTCTAATTTCAGTTTGTGGTCAAAATATTGGAGAATTGTTTTAAAATGGCCAGAGGTCAACGTCACATAGATTGAGATCTTCGCCGTGAGAAGATGTACCCGTATGGTAAATTTCACCATCCTTGATGCAAAATAGTGGTCAACAACTCTGAAAATTGGCTAGTAATGAGCTCCGAGGTCAACCTCACGTAGCCTATGTGGAAAGTTGACCTCTTCTCAGTCTACATACAGAATATTAGGTTGATAGGGCATGTAGCTTTTGGGGAGAAGGGGCACGGACAAACAAATAAACGGAGTGCTCAAATACATATATGTTTACAGACAAATTTTGTGTATATATATATGTAGGGGAGCAAACAGATATATAAAATCTGCACTAACCTTCTATGATTTGAAATCACGATCTAGTGACCTCAAAGCAGACATCTTACCACTGCGCCAAACTGATAAGTGTTACATGGCATTAACATTTATAGTAGAAATACACCGGGAAATAGAAGCAGAGTTTGACCCGGGAGCAACCAGGCTTGATCTTGTTGTTCTCGTTGTTCTTGTTCTTGTTCTTGTTAGGGTAGGAAAACAAAGTCAACTCCAGACTTTGTACTGGATTTTGACAAAAAGAAAGGCAAGACTGCTAAAAATAACGTGCGAACGCGCATCGAAGCAGGTCCGAGGTGAACAAGTGCTTTCTACGCCAACGATATCAAACATTCGGCAAAAAAAAATCACTTTAATTGTATGTTTAGGCATTAGCTTTCAGTCGCCTGTTAATTAATGGACGATGAAATTAGCATTCAACCTAAGAATGATCGGATTTTCTTTTCCAGCAGTAAACATATCCCGGTTTACTGGCCGTACCTAGAAAAACAGGATATATTTTTTATGAGGGACCGCTTTTCTTCTTTTGAAGATTGGTGAAATTAGTAGCGTTTAACAAAGGACCGATTAAAACCGGTTTGGGGAGAAAAATATAAAGATATTTATCTAAAAACCACTTTCTATAAACACAACGATATTCTCATACTAGCACAATACCCGTAAAAATGACGGGATTATTTACATCACGATCGGCACTTCTGCCTAGGAACAGCGTATCTGTGCGCTCTGCCTCAGATCAAGGTGTCGCTCTCCGGCCCTCTGCCCAGGATAAGAGTGTAGTATCTACACACTAAGTGAAAAGTGTTATAGGCCAATTTGCATACAGGCCCTGCCGTCCAAGGTCATATAGTCGTGGAAAACCTTCCCAAAATCTTCGTTCGCAAAGCCATTCATTCATTCATTCATATATATACAGCGCGTTTTATGTATATTTTGTGGCGTTAGGCACCTCGTCGTGGTGTAATGGTTAGCGAGATAGTCTCACATATTATTACTACTGAGTAGTGAGTTCGGTCCTCACTTGGTGCCTCATACTTTTGTTCTTGTGTCAAGACTTAGTAATAACTATATTTTGTCACATTGTCTATCCTTCTAAAATCTTGTTCAGAATCGATCAAGGGGATTGAAAAAGTAAACTCACATTGCTATATGGAAGAGATACCAAACTAGTAAGACAAATTATCTTACTAGTTTGGTATCTCTTCCATATAGCAATGTGAGTTTACTTTTTCAATCCCCTTGATCGATTATGAACAAGATGTTAGAACTTTTAAACTTGCTTTCTTTTCATATAACAATTTAATTCTATTTAAAAAATATTTTCCAAAAATTTAGCATTCAGAACCACAAAACATAACTAAATGCATACCTTGTTATGTTGATTGTTAAAAAATAGGTCCTTCTTGCGTAATGTTCCTGTTTTTAACTCTCAAAACCAAGTGACTAGAAGCAAAATGTCTATTTGTTCAAATACTTATAACAGGTGCTGTATACACGGGCAGATCTAGGGGGTCTTATATCCCCCAAGATAAAAAAATACCACATAAAAATAACACTCTAGCTGTATATAAATGCAGGAACAAAAACAAAACAGTTGTCCGTCGATCGCAATGTCTGCGTGAAACTGATCAGTAACAACAACATTGCCAATATCTACCTATTTATTTATGCTCTATTTTAAAATATTGAGCACTATCACCATAGATAAAGCAACCCCTGAAAACAGTAAAGATATATGAGTGACCAACGAACCATTTTTAAAAAGTTGATAATTTCGTTATTGTTAGCGCTACAATGCTCAGCTCTTTTTTATTTTGAAGCTTGAACACTCTATGGATCATAATGCAAAGTGTTCAAGCTTCAAACTAATAAAAGACCGCGCAATGTAGCTCTGGAAACAACGAAAATACAAACGTTTTTTAAATGTTGCGTAGGGCACTTATCATGCGCGGCAACACATATATATTCATCCATTCATCCAACTAGACATTGAGGACTTTTATCCATCAATAACAAAAACTATTCTAGACGAAGCCATCTGATTAGCCAAGGAACAAACCCAAATCACCAACGACCAACTAAGAATAATCAAACACTGCCGAAATTCCATATTATTTGACAAAGACATGCCATGTGCAAAAAACGACACAAACGAAAACTTTGACGTAGCGATGGGGAGCTTCGACGGAGCATAAATATGCGAGCTGTTGCGAATAAACATATTAGCAACCCTAACTGAGCGAATAAACAAAAAAGACATTGGTCTGTACAGGGACGATGGACTTATAATCCTAAGAAACTGCAACGGACCAAAAACTGATAGAATAATAAAAGATATCATAAAAACCTTCAAACAAATAGGATTTAAAATCGACATTAAAACCCAACTAAAATAAGTAGATTTACTGGATCTAACAATCAGTTACCAAAAAGGAACTTACCAACCATTTAAAAAGGAGAATAATGAACCAATATACATAAACAGCTCTTCCAATCATCCATCTCCAATCATCAAACAAATCCCAATATTCATCAGCCGTAGACTATCTGACAATTCGTCAAACGAAGCAATCTTCAACGACGCAAAAGAAGAATACGGAAAAGTACTAAAAACACTGGATTTTCTACAATATTAACATTCACCCCATGCAAAAAAATGAAAAACAACAGAAAAGGAAACATCATATGGTTCAATACACCATATAACAAAACTGTCAAAACCAATATAGGCAGAATATTCTTCAGTCTGGTCGATAAACACTTCCCACAACCAAACAATCTACACAGTAAAAGTTATAGTTGCACAGAGAATATATCACAAATCATGAAAAAACATAACAACAAAATCACAAACTATAAAACTCCACATGCCAATTAAAAAGAAATTCCCTACAGTCCAGCATTGTATACCAAGCCACCAAGGAAACACCGAAGGAAAAGCCACCGATGGAAACACAGAAAAAACATACATAAGAATAGCAGAAGGAACATTTAAACAAAGGAGTTACCAACACAAACAATCATTTACGAACACAAGGTACGAACACAGCACAACACTATCAAAAAACATGTGGGAACTCAAAAGAAAAAACAAAATACACCATCTTATAACACTATTTCAAAAAGAATGTATCCTTTGTCTAGAAGAAAAATTAGCAATCATAACTTTCTTCAACCCAAAATTACTCCTAAACAAGAGAACTAATATCAAAATGTCGGCACGAAAATAAATTCATATTACCTTATATACCACAAGATTACGACTCTAACGACTAAAAACAAGCTAGCAATAAAAAGCCAAAAACTTGAATTTAAAACTACACAAAAACAAACAGAACAACACAAACCCAACAACAAACAGTTTAATGACCAAGTAAGTAAAAAATTAAAACACTACCATTCTCTCTCTCTTCTTTACCTCTCACTCTTTTCCTTTTCCGTTCTCTCTCTTCTTTTCCTCCTTCTTCCCCCTCTCTTCTTTCCATCCCCATTTCCCTCTCACTTCTTTCCCTCTTCCCACCATTTTCCTAATTGCTCTCTCTCTTTCTCTCTCTCTCTCTCTCTGTGGAGTGATTACCAAATTGGTCACGAAGTGGACTTCAGAGTTTGATCCTCACTTGGTGCCTCACACCTGTGTCCTTATACCCAAATAAACTAAATGATACATAGGTAGACAAGGGGAGAGAGAGAGAGAGAGAGAGAGAGAGAGAGAGAGAGAGAGAGAGAGAAGGGGGGAAGGGGGAGAATAAGTGTGAGAAAAGGGGAAAGAAGAGAGAGGGGGAAAGCCGAAAATGGAAAGAGACAGACAGAGGCAGATAAAGAGAGAGAGAGAGAGAGAGAGAGAGAGAGAGAGAGAGAGAAACTTGTGACATATGTGTTACTTATATATCCTTAATCATCGCCAAGCAAATGATATTATCCAGACTGACGCCATCGTACCTGTGCTGCTATTAAATTTCCCCATCCAATCAGCGTAACACAATTTGCAAAAATTATTTCACTGCCTTTGACTTAATTGAGCGAGTATCCTTTGCGAAAGAGGAAATACGAAAATAAATGAACAAAAAAATTCGTAAGGTAAACGATGCGTAAATTTGAAAATAAACGTGAAATTACCCAAAGTTTACATCTAGTAACCACAATAGAGCCACACCTACACCACAATACTCCAGTTCCACAATTCATTCTTCGGCCAAGCAGTGGTTTTTACCTTTAATGGAATATCTGCATCAAGACCAATAATAACAATAACAAGCGCAATATTTCTGTACATCGTTCATGCGATACGAGTTGATGGCTTTTTTGTGTGCACATTCTACGCATTGCATGAAAGAGGCGTGTCTTCGCTTAGTACAGCATATTGATTATTGTAGTTTTTAGTTCATTGATTTTATAAATACTTTGTTTTATATTTTCTATATATCAACATGTCGACTGACTGCATTAGTCAGACAAGTGCGGAGTTCAACCCAATATGGCTTCCGCTGCTCAACAGGCCCAAACCCGACAATACAAGGATAAAGAAACACCCGAATCCTATGTTATAAGGGTTACCTCCTTTGAAATTAAAAAAAACTAACCTCTGTTTACCCCATCATATTCGGATATTACAGCTGAAGGAGGTCGAAGAATGGATCGGCCGAAACGTCGTGTTAACAACACACACAACTATTTGAACTTTGTTTTATTTTTTTCCAAGCTCTAAATCTTTACTAGTCCGCTGGCTCGTCTACCGTAGGATACCGATATGTGAATGGATTTGTGCGATTCATAAGACGAAATGGCGTAAAGTGAAGAAGGAATTGCCATTAATTTATATTAACGATTTGAGCGTTCCCAGATCCCAAAATAGTGATGATGGTATGTTAGGCTGAGTCGTCAGACGTTGGGGTAGTTGGGGGTACAGGAGACTGGGGTGTACGAGAGATAAAGGAGTAGGGTGCGCGCTGCCTCTATAGTGGCTAGCTGCGAAATAAACGCTGAACGCTATTTTCGATTTTCGCTTCTTTTCGTAAAATTGAAAAAGTAGCGTAATGCAACTTTTGGAAAGCGGGGGAGGGGGATATACCAGTATTCAACATTTTCTTAACCAGACTTTTCAAATTGTCATTCTCTTTAGTTTAAACACCTGCAAACATGTTTTCTAATACTGTACACTAAATCTGGGTGTATAGAGGATGTTGAAAAATTAGAGCTTCACTATCGAACACTAGATGATGATGATGATCATGATCATCATCATATTTCCTCATTTAGACACTTTGTGCCGTTAGAGTATTGTTTCTCAGCCCTTTTCAGCGCAACGCCCCTTATGACACCTCATCACATGTCAACGCCCCCTGTAGTTTAAATGTGAGAAGTACTCGACACAGGTTTTGGTATCTTGTCATTATAACGAAAAACATCAACATTCAGTTCAAAGATTGTATTAAGGAAAACGTCATAGTAAGTAATAGTAATGACTTTCTAATGTGTGCTCATTATCAAATTAATTGTGGCTGCAAGGCAATTTAAAAGGTTTATTAAAAAGTAAATTACTTAAAAGAGTATATACCACACTAACTGTTACTACTAGTGTAACTTGCCAATTACTTACTTGTATAGAAGAAATGGTTGGTGAAGTTAGCATTTAATAACTGCCTAATGCTAATTCCTTCTCGTTTGTAAGCAGATACGACTAAACAACAGCCATTTGTGAATCAGATTCATAGACATCTATGGAATCTCTACAAAGCCCCCTCTGGAAGCTTAAAAGCCCCCTTAAGGTCCTTAGTCATCTCAATGCCCCCTTGAAACAAACAAACAAACAAACGCCAACGTTGAAAACCACAGCTTTAGAGTGTCTTTAGAGTGTCTTTACATATGCTGATAAGGTTGTCATATAAAAAACATGAACTCCTTTTTATTTATCAGTTTCTTCTGTATCTGCATGGTAGATAAACCCAACATTGTCTCAATCTTTAGCCATGAATTTATGGAGAATTATTTTCTTTCATTGGCAAATAACAACTGTTTCTGAATGGAAAATTTAGGTAGTCTTGCTACATGGGCTATATATTTCAAATATTGTACTTCGCCAAAATCAGATATTGGCATTGTTCTTGTTATGGTTCGTAGGTCTTCGTTAATTTTAATGAACTTGTGTAATCTGTGAAGCATAAAGCTTAAAGTGATTCCAATTGCGGAAAACAAACTCATTTGAAGATGTGGATGCGCGGTGTGGCGTAACAGTTATCGGTAAGGAAAACGGAATCGGTGGATCAAGTTCGAGTTTCGGCTGAGGTTGTTTACGTTCACTTCGCATTAATGCCCTTGGGAAAGGCGTGGATCCACTTATCCCCGCAGCTATGGGTAAATAGAAGTGCTGCTGGAGACTTTTAGACCTGTAAGGCAGTCCATCTAAAACAGTGGTTCTCAATGTAGGCGCCGGCGCCCCCTTGTGGGGCGTTGGTTCGTTTCAAGGGGTCGTTGAGGTGACTAAGAGCCTTAAGGGGGCGTTTGAACCACTAGAGGAGGTGTTATGGATATTCCATAAATATCTGATATATAATTCTGATTTACAAATGGCTGTTGTTTAGTAATATCTGCTTACAAACAAGAAGGAATTAAATGCTAATTTCGCTAATCATTTCTTCTATACAAGTACTTAACTGGCAAGTGGCGAATTATTTTGTTTAACACCCTGTAGTGTTACCTTTGAGCTATTGTTTACTGTTATTCTGTTGTTTTCAACTGTATGTACCTGAAGTCACTGAAAAATAATTTTGAGAAGCACTTTGAAGATCGGATTGATATGAATATTCCTGTTTGGGTTATGAATCCATTCATTTGCAAGATTGAAAAACACGAAATCGACTTGCAGGAAGCAATCATTGTCTTTACTCACATTTGAACTACAGAGGAATGTTGACATGTAGCTAGATGTCATGGGGTGGGAGGGCGTTGGGCTGAAAAAGGTTGAGAAACACTGATCTAAAAGAAGGTTACTCTGACAGAAAATAAAGCTTGCAGTTTAGCAGTCACCATAGTTGTTCCCAAGCCAGGGTAAAGAAGGAGGATCGGGCGTAAAACCTACTTA
Organism: Architeuthis dux; assembly: GCA_006491835.1. Lineage (NCBI taxonomy): Eukaryota > Metazoa > Mollusca > Cephalopoda > Oegopsida > Architeuthidae > Architeuthis > Architeuthis dux. The sequence goes on along the minus strand of VCCN01004182.1, from coordinate 6,918,093 downwards.
CTACTGGAACCGCAGCAGAGTGGTTGCGGACTTATGCTCCACAAGGAATCTACTGGAATAAACAACTCGATGGGTGGATCAATGGAGATTTTTAAAAAGAGTAAAGCAGTGCCCTTACGCTGGCTACGGCTTGAATCATCCCTGTCCAGACTCCACATATCATAAGTTTCCCTCGGCTCCGGTTCACGATATGTGAAATAGACTTAGAGGCGACAAGCACCCGAAGTAGTGTCACTCGCTTCACCCTGTGATATTTTACCGATTGTCGGTAGGGTGGGTAGGGGAGATGCCTTTCCCAAGAGTATTAGTGCGAAATGAACCGTTCGGCCACCCTGCACCTCTTCGTCGACGGAGAGTGCATAATGCAATTTGGCGTCCAATTCATTACAAGTTTTCCGCCAGTTTACTTGAGAGAAAAAAAAGAAGAATTTCTTGCATCTCGTATTCCGGCTTTAGGTTCATCAACGTGCGATTCAGAGTTCATCAATTTTGGCTCCTACCAAATTATCAATCGGCAGCTTTGCTCAGAGGTTTCTAGAATTGTCTAGAATTTCTAGAATTGTCTCTTCAGCCGAAAACTTTGCAGAGAGGATTTCACCAGTAATGAGAAATTTGATTTGACTTTTAGTGTTCGGTTTTACGCTATGTTGAGGCGGGGACATGTAATCTCCCTTCGACCGAAATAGCACTTCCGGTTGGCCCTGTTAGCGGAAATGGTCGAATATTTCGAAGTTACGACAGCGGAAATAACCGGATATTTCCGATATGCTTGGAACTCGATGATAATAATAATAATAATAATAATAATAATAATAATA
>VCCN01004182.1:6635200-6656393 GCA_006491835.1 Architeuthis dux | reverse complement strand
ACAAAACTAAGACAAAAGTAATGTTCAACAATAACGTCCCGAGAAATATTACAAGAATAGAAGATAAAGAACTGGAAGTGCTTAAGGAATACATTTACTTAGGCAAGTTGATAAAGTTAGAGAAAGGCCATGAAAGCGAAATAAAAAGACGTATAACGATTGGTTGGGAAACATCAAGTAAAAATAGAGACATATTGAAAGGCACTTTGCCAATATGCTTAAAACGTAAAGTGTACAATGGATATATAATACCAGTGAAAGATGGAAACTAACAAAATCACATGAAAACAAACTCAGAATCACAGAGAGGAATGGAAAGAGAAATGCTAGGACTAACTCTAAGAGATAGAAAACGATCAAGATGAATCCGAGAGCTGACCAAAGTAAAATATATAATACAGGCAATTAAGCGACCAAAATGGAGACGGACTGGACACTTAGCAAGAAGGAAGGACAACAGATGGTCCAAAAGATTAACTGATTGGTGTGCAAGGGATAACAAACGCAGTAGGAAAACGCCAGACCTAAGATGAAGGGATGAGATAGAAAGGTATGCCGGTAAGACATCGCAAATGTTAGAGCAATCACGGTCGGCATGGCAGGAGCTGGGACAGGCCTTTGATGGCTGATGATCTTCACCAAATTGTGCAAATAGATGACCCAGTGTTTCTCAACCTTTTTCAGACCAACGCCCCTATTGACACCTAGCTACATGTCAACACCCACCCCGTAGTTTAAATATGAAAAGTACTCAACAGATTTTATAGAGACACTAGCCTCCGAGCGGTTATGCGCAGCTATATGGAGCCTATGGCCTTAATTATGATATAGGCGCTATATAGCTGTGGATAACCGCCCGGAGAGAGGATATTTTCAGCTAGTATAATGAATGTAAAAGAAAATGAATAATAATTTCAACATGTTAAACAATACGCCCTTGTTTATTTTTAGCTATGAAAATAAAAAACAATTGTTTTTTCTTCTGGTTAACACAATTTTCTATTGTTCAACGTTATAGATGTTAAGTTTTAACAATTTATGGGGTAAGTGACTGTATATGACCCGTCAGCCACATGCAAATATTGTAGCTACAAAGACAACATAATCCGTCCCAATGAGGTCTACAAACTTTGCAAAGTACACTTGTGCTTGAACAAAGACAGAATCTGTTTTGAGGCATACCACACCCTATTAAATTAGCCTGTTTTTTGGCCCACACAATAACATTTTAAAATCAACCCGGAGATGTTATTTCTTTTGTCAATATCAATTTTTTGTATCTATTCATTATATTGAATGTTATTCTTTAATTCTATGTTTTATTTAACTTTCTACTTTAATTCTTAACTTTCATATATTTTTCAATCTTTGGCCACTTTTTGGGCGAGGCACCATATATGATCTCTTCATCAGAGGGGGTTTTGCCCCCATAAACAAAAAGATTTCAGAAAACTTGCAACTGAAAATATCTTGTTATTAGGTCTAGTTTAACATACAAAAAGGTTGTTTTGATATTTAAAATAGTTTTAGGGGTGCCCTATAAAGGGTTAAGGAAAATAAAAAGTCGATTGAATGTTAATTAAAACAGGTCTGTTTAATCGCTCAATGGAAACAGTTTTGTTGGGCAGTGATCACTTACACTCAATTTACAATGTAAGTGTATGCTAAATTGATTCTTTAGTTTGTGCCCGCTTGTTCTTTGAACATTTGAAAAAAGGTGAGAGAAGTAACTTATTCATTCGTCACCCCATTATTTAATTGATCACCCCCAACACGGTATGCTACCAGAAGATGTTGGTAACATGGCGATTTCTATTGAGTGACTAAGCAGACTTGTTTACTGTTTAATTTACTCCAAACAAACTTAAATATGAATTTAAATAAAAACGGTATTTTTTATAAAAGCTTTAAGTTTTATTTACTGCAGACAAATTGAAAAGGATGACAACATTTAAGTAAAAATTGTAGTTGTTAATGTACGATAGTAACTTTTAGTATATCTAAAAAAGTAAAAATTAAGATTCAGTTTAAACTTATTTTTTGTGTCCGTTAATTCTTTAATGACAGGCATCCTAATATTTGAATAGCAATTAAGTAATGTTGTGCTTCATGAAAGTAAATAGTAGTTGAAATTAATACGATGGGTTTTTTATTCGCCTATTATGTAATATTTTATGAATACTAAAAACAAAATTGAACCCCTCTCGAAAGAAAGCCAATGAATTTTTAAAAAAATAATTTCGACTTTCTTTTTAGTTATGTAATCAAAAAACGATAAAGATATAGCCGTTTTTGCCTTCCACACTTTAAATTTATAAACGTTACTTTTTGTACAGTCTAAAAAATGCTTTTTTTGCTTAAAGAAATCACGGAACTCTTTGGAAATTATAGTCTAACACCATCTAGAGTGAAATATCTAAAGCCTACAACCGATTTTATGGGGTAAAATGCAATTTTCAGTGGAAAACGTTGTCACAGATTAAGCAAATCTCCATTATATATAAGATGTGGTAGATTGTTATTGTAAAGAAAAACATCAACATTTAGTACAAAGGTTTTATTAAGGAAAGTAAGTATATCAATGAATTTCTAATGGGGGCTCATTATCAAATTAATTATGGCCGCAAAACAACATAAAAGGTTTATTAAAAAGTAAATTACTTAAAAGAGTACATACAACTTAACTTGTATTACTATTGTGAACATTGAGCTTGGTGATTCTTAATAAGTGTGGCAATATCTGGCTCGAGCTTTGACAAATAGAGTCTCAAGTCACCACAACTAACAATATCCAAGCGGTTTCTTTTCTTCATAAGTATATGGCTCACTGCACTGAATCCCCGTTCTACAAGGTAAGAAGAGGGAAAAGAAATGAAAAGCAGTTTTGCCTATATCCAAAGAACAGGAATTCTTTCCCATACTGGTGCAGCCACATTTCATGATATCCTCTGCAATCAAAGATTTATTTCGCTTCTTCATCATTTTACAGCTCAATGAATTCTTCCTGCAAGTCGATTACTTGTTCTTCAACCTTGCAAATGAATAGATTCATAATCCATAGAATAACATCAACAGTACAGAGTATTAAACACAATAGTTCGCCTCTTGTATAGAAGAAATGGATGGCGAAGTAAGCATTTAATAACTGCCTAATGCTAAATCCTTCTTGCTTGTAAGCAGATTCTACTAAACAACAGCCATTTGTAATCCAGAATCATATATATTTATGGAATCTCCACAACGCACCCCCTAGAAGCTTAAATGCTCCATCTAGAAGCTCAAACGCCCCCTCTAGATGCTCAAACGCCCCCTTAAGGTCCTTAGTCACCTCAATGCCCCCTTGAACAAACGTTAACCGCTAGACATCTTGTAACACATTTCCTGATTCATGTCTGCCACTCTATTTTCTTTTCACTTTCCCAAATAATAATAATAATAATAACCATCCAATCCCTCGTTATCTCACATTCCATCAAATCTGCCCTTTCTGTTCTGTTCTTATTTTTTTTTCTTCTCAGTTTTGCGTCATCAGTTTCCTCTTTTACCGTCTTCCTAACTTCCGTCAAGGAGGTACGATAGGCATAGCGGCAACGGCGCGCACAATGGTGTCGGCGACCCGAGTTCAAACTCTGGTCGAGGCTGTTTGTCTACTAATCATCTTGAGAAAGGCATGAATCCATCGCCCCCCAACACACACTAAAATTATTAAATGGTAAAATAGCAAGGCAGATTGGGCTCTCTAGCTGGGGGGCGGGACCAGTCTAGGAGAAGGACTGATTCCAAACCAGAGAGTTTTGACGTTCTTCCGGCAGCTCCTGCAGCCAAGCTGATGCCAGACGTATCGCTCTCTGCTTTCCTCTGGACTACATCAGCGAGGCCGAGAGTGGTATTTTGACGACTGGGCATCCCAGGATCTCCATACGCTTGAGGGGACACTCCAGACGTCGTTCCATTTTCTGTAGAGACAAAAGGGAGGCCATTCAACTTCCGTCCGCATTTATACGTATTTCCATCCAAACATCCTCATACTCAACAAAGTCGGGCACAAGACCAAATTAATGAGCACCTTAAAAGGATCAAACGAACTATCGATGACTTGTGAAACAGACGCGTTAACCACTACTCTTTTACCAGAGGTCTAATTCAATTCTGCTATGTCTCCCTCGGGAGAGCGCTTATGTTAACCATTATTAATTGTTGACTAGTATGTCTTTCATCTTAATTTTCGTTGCTTTTCATCGCCACTACTCAGACCGTCGGTGTAATGGTCAGCACATCTGCCTCACACGTAAAAGGTTCCGGGTTCTATTCCCGGTAAGAGCGAAGAGTGTGGAAAACTCTTCAACAGGACAAATTTCCCTGTGCACTCAGCAGCTATACCTTCACCCTAATCACACAGAGTGGACTCAATAGTCCACTCTGTTTTATTAGGGTGGAGGTATCCCTTCGGTGGATTTGCATCCTGCCAAGGGGGTGGTCATACAAACATGTAGGAATAAAGTAGCAGGTCTTGACCAGACTTGAAACTTGCAAGCGTCACTAAGCTGACGCATGCAACAGAAAATGGGTATTCGTTACCGGGCTCCATACTCCATTGGGAGTTGTCTCTTAAGAAACGGGACGCTTTACCTTACTCAAACCGTCAGTCTACGACCATGAATAAACAGCGCGGATCGGAAATAAAGAATAAACTCTGTGCAAGACTTGAACTTGCAACCCCTTTACCCCTGTGATACGCACAGCAACTGCTCTTCGTAACAGTTCTGGTAGTTCAATGTGTAAAGCAGTTACCATATATAGGCAGGTTTTTCTCGAGGTTAAACGGATGAAAGGTCGAGTCTTTGCCAGCCCAGAGCTTATTTTTTTTATTTCCGGTCTACGCTTTTTACTCACTGCCATAAACTGACCTACCCTCTTAGTGTAATGGGGAGGTGCTGTCGGGGTGGGGATCTCCTGGAACTAGATATTATACATTTTTTATTCCCCGGCCACAGATGATTGCATAAGAGAGCATGACCGTTTGGGGATTTATGCTCCCCCCTTCTTCATTTACGTCCTAATCTTCCTTTCTGTCTTCCTCTTCCCTTCCCCCGTCCTCGATTCATTCCTCCTCACTTATTTTTACCTTTGCCAACGAAGTTTGAAAGGTATATGTATTTGGTCGCGTCTTTCCGTTTATCCGTCTGTCCACACGATATCTCCGGAAGTACTGAATGGATCTCGATGAAATTTTGTGGTAGGATGGGCAAATTTGGGGTCGGATCCATGGATTTGTTTTTGATATTTTTCCGTCTTTTTCCCCCATACATTTATGTATACGCTCATGTCAGTCCACGCGATATCTCCAAAAGTTCTCAATGAATTTCTATGAAATTTTGTGGGAGGCTGAATTTTTGGGCAGATCCATGAACAATTACTTCCTCTGACAATGGTATTGACAGAGGTATGTGCTTTCTACTTGGAATATCTAATTCAATTTACACTTCTCTCCACTTCCTTATTTCGTTACTTCCTTATCTACCATTCCACATTGTTTTTCGACGTATTTCTTATGCTATTCTTACTCCCTCTTCAGCTTCCCTCTATCTAGTCTCTCATCTATTTCCTTCCTGTCAGATTCTTCTCTTTTGAGATGCGCTACGCTTCTCTAGCAGCGATCGTTGTCTCTGACTGACTATCTGACAAGTCGACATATCAACATATCGAACGTAACTTTTTAATGACGTAATAAAAGAATATTTATCTGTTCTTTTTTAAAATTAATTCTCGAAATCAAACTGTGACGTAAGGTTGCGTTCGTTTTTTTAAGAAGCTAAGACATTTTGTAACATATCTCATATCGCAGTGTGTTTTTTAACATATTTCATATCGCGGTGTTTATTTATTTTTTAACATTTAACTGAACTCATGTTTAACTAGCGCATCCATGGCCTGACTTTTAGCCTTGTTTTTCTATTCTTTTTCCACGTTCATATTATTTTTACTAGTAAATGGCCGTTGCTTTGCTAACGGTATACCTAAAGCTGAGTTCTGTGTCAATATGTTCACACCATAATTTGAAAGATCAACGCAAGGTATTGTTAATTAACATTCGTGTATTCATTTTGGCTAAAAAACGAAATTGATACATCAGCAGTAGTAGTTGTAATTATATTATCAGCAGCCAGCGAACGAACACACGTATACACACAGCAGAACAGCCAATTTTGTGTTCGTGTGTCAGCAATACCCCCTTCTCCTCTTTCTGTTTGTGTCAAACTGACTGGCAACCCGCATTATATATAATGGAGGAACATATATATATATAGGTATGTCCCAAAAGTGCATCACTTATTTTGCGTTCATTGGGTATGACGTTGAAATGGAACATTATGACACCATCAGAGAATGTTTTGTTCTGATCACACTTTTTGCATAAGTTTGTTTTTACCTGTATCATGCTCTAATAACTATTTTTTCAACTTGTTTTCTTTTACAGTACCTCGTATTCTGAACACACTCCTTTTTGAAAGTTTCTTTTTACCTGGCCTCATATTCTGATCACACTTTTTTTGTTGAAAGTTTGAGGGGGAACATTTTTTACCTTTTTAGGGATCAAAACGGAGAGGATTTCTTATTTTACTTTTTAGGGGTCACGTGTGATGGGACATTTTTTTTTATCTTTCAGGGGCCAAAAGTGAGGGGAACATTTTTTTCCCTTTTCGGGGTGAAAACGGAAGGTAAATCTTTTTTCACTTTCAGGGGTCAAAAGTGAGGGGAAAATACTAATTATAGAGTAGTTTCTCTTATTTATTTATTTATTTATTTGCAAATAATTATCTTCTCACCTCACTACAATTGAAGAAATGTGTGTGTGTGCACCGGGATTACTCGACAACTGGACATTGTACAAAGTTGACATTGGTCAGCACACAAGACATTGCAGTGACGAGTTTTAAATTGTTTGGATCAGTGGTTCTCGAGAAATCTAATAAAAATAAATATATCTCTATAACGCTAGCTGCAGGACGGCCATTAAACGAAGACACAAGGATTACCACTGTAACAAGTCTCTAAAACTGTCGGACATTAAATGAAAACTACGTGTTTTGGGGGCACGACTTCACCCCGTGTCCTTGGCATGGGTCAGGAAAATGCCGAATGTTATGACTCACCACTGGGACAATATCGCCATCTTCATAGTTTCTATAAATTATCTCCCTTGACTTACGCTCTTCAGAATACATTTTGCATCGATCATTACTTATTAATAATGGTTACACACAAGTATTTCATTCAAAATTATTTGACATGACAATTATGACAGGCTGCTCCACACACCATAAAGTCCGGTCCCCTCCAAACAGGCACCTTTGGAACGGGTACTGCACTAGTATATATAAAGTTAGACAAGGTACTCAAGATTACGAATAAAAACTGAAATATTAAGAAAATAACCTACAATTCTTGTTTGTTTCAGTATGTTCATCGGAGTTACTTTCATCCTGTCACTGTGTTTATTTTCCTAGAAATTACATGTAGAGATACAGATATTTACCAAGATTGGCTTAGTTCAGCACAGATTCACATTGGGATAGGAAGAGCGTGTTGTGTCAATCTTTCAAGTGCGGAGCATCTGCCTAACTTGGAAAAGATTAGTATTCGAGATCCTGGCTTTTACCTGGGTTGTAACTCTACAGAACTACCTCAACCGCACGGCAAGCATCAAATGGCAATTTATTGGGCACAGATGAGTCAGACACAAGGTCACAGTAGTGTGACACTCGTGAACTGGACTACAAGACGAGCTTGCGTAAGCAGTGTTGCCGATTTAGCGCGTTTCTTGTTCTGGCAGTGCAAAAAAGCGCTAAATTAGCGCGTTCGCGCTCAGACATTTTGGCATTTGGAAGCATTTTTTGGCAAATTTTGACAATTTCTAGTGGTTTTTGACTATTTTTTAAAGATTTAGCGCCTTTTGGCAGTCAAACTAGCGAGAAAATATTTTTTGAGTGGGCAACACTGTGTGAGCATAATTTGTTTTTAGAGATCGTCAACCAAAACTGTTCAGTTTTTATGTTGGTCTGGCTGGCTGGCTGGCTATGTATCTATCACGCATACAGGCCGCACCAATGGAGCTAGGGGTTGGGGTGAAAATTTAAACTGTTACTCCATATTATATCCACATAGAAAAAAGCTTTTTGGTTTTGTTTTTTGAAAATCTCCCACCCCCTAAATAGGTTTTTTGTGGGGTTTCAATTTCTAATGTATATTTATGCTAAATTGATCCCTTAGTTTGTGTCCCGCTTGTGTTCACGCTTGTTTTTTTGTTGAACATTCAGACTTATTTTAGTGATCAATGCCCAACAAAAGGCGAGGGAAGTAACTTATCCATTGATAATCTCTTTTTCCAATTTTTTAATTGATCACCCCCAATATGGCTTGATACCAAAAGATGTTGGTCACGTGACGATTTCTATTGCGTGACTAACCAAACCTGTTATTTTTATTTTTTAGCGGGTGATTTTAATTTTTTTTTTTTCAAGATCAATATTTGTCTAGTCTTGAGATTTTGGTAATTTATTCATAAATGTTATCCATAGACGAAGGGGCGTTTGGGTTTATACTCATTCCAAGAATTTGCATAAATCTTTGAATTTGTTAAACGGATTTTGGGATTCTTCTTGGCCGGGAGAAGTTTCATGCATAGAAGAAATAAAACTCATTTTGTTGGTTATTTCAAAGGAAAGAGGTCATCATGAACCTAAACAACAATTCCTGCGCAGTCTACTTTCTGTGGCTGTGTTAAAAAAAATGTCTTTACCGTTCGGAGAACCTCGCAGCGGATCACATTTTCTTCACCACACTTTAAATCTAACAGTGCAGCCAAAACATTTGGAAGAAGCTCTCACTTGCCTGGTCGAGTCGATCTTGTACATCAGAAGTCGAGGTAAATTGGTGTCGAACTTCCGTCAAGGCTTCCGAGAACAACCCAAGTGCAGCAAATTGACCAGATGTGAGAATTTCGATTTCGACTATTACAGCGTTCAGTCGAAGGAACTGCGGCAGCGATTAGAACAAATCTGTCGCTTCCGCTGGTTGTCTTTCGTTTTTACGAACGCCAGCGTTGCCGAGTTTTATTTGAATTTCTATCAATGCGAAGCTCCGCCTGAGTCGACCGCTTGCTACGTCCCGTGCATAGGCCACATCCGTGAAGTGTGGCAAATAAATATTGCTACTGTTCGATTGGATGAAGAGGATGCGTCAAAGCGGCAGATTGAGCAAATGATTACAACACTCAAAGGATGCAGCGCTTACATTGGTCAATACAAATTCTCGAGAGATTGCTTCGGCGATGCCTCAGAATATCCGGAATTATCCAAAACCTTTGATATGAATTGTACTGATGTTTCGCCCTGTCACTTCTTTATTGATACAAAATTTCCGACTTTCGCCACGTGAATTTCTGTCCAATTTGACTATTGAACATGATAGTCAGATTCTCATTCACTTTTTAAAAACTTTATTTAGGCTTCAGTACTTTATGAACAGTTAGCTCTTGGAGCCTAACGAAAAAAGTCCTATTATCTAATACTATTACAAAGGATATAAGCAGTGGCGATTCTACGCTTTAATGTAGGGGTGTAGCTGATATGATTGCTTATCTCAGATTTTAGAGGAAAAAATATGCCGTAAAAATATAATTTTGAACATGGCAGCTTTTAATGTAGTGTTTCGGCACAAGAAGCCGTGGACAAAAGAGGAGACGACCTCCCTTCCCATTTGATGATCGCTAGGGAAGGAGAAAGCCTCCTATACTTATATTTTAATTTATTTTTGATGCGCCACTGGATATAAGTCAATTACGGAACAAATGAAAGCAGAAAACTTGACCATTTAAAACTGTATTTTATTAAGTTTAACTCCAAAGGATATACGTTTATGGTTAGTGTCAAGTTTATATAAGTCAATTACGGCACAAGTTAAACCAGTAAACTTTTCATTATCGCGATAGTTTCGCTACTGAAATTCCGAGAAATATATCTGGAACAGCTTTAGATGAACCAAACTGCCGTCGTAGCGTGAAAATGTCAAAAATAGTTTACGCCATCCATACAAAAATGTCGACTTTACGCCACTTCAATATATGATTACAATATTTTCCAGGGTAATGGCTGCGAAGTTTGAAAAATACATGGAATAATTCAGCATTGAAAATATTTAAACCTTTCTACAATTACAGAGCAATAGTACAAGGGCTTATCTGTTTAATTTTAGTTTATTTTTCGGTCGTTTACTTTTGGCACACGATTTCCTGTGGCTGAATTTATTGATAAACATCGTTCAACCAATCCTTGCCTGAATTTTGTTAGTCGGGTTGTTTTAATCATTGCATGTGGAATAGTCCTCGGATTTATTGATCATTTTTTCTTTTCTTCCGGACCCAGCAGAGGACTTGACAACCGGAAAGGTTTCTCCAAAAGCGACAAGAGTTTGCTTTATGACCCCAGACTTTTTTCGTTTCTTTCAACTTTGTTTACTGAATAAATATAAAGTCATTATTTAATTACATTTGACTAGTTTTTACCTTCATCTTAATTTCAATTGTTTTTATATACAGCTTTCAATTCTGGCTGTTGTCTCCACGGTAGTAGTTCTCAAACTTTTTGACTTTCGGGGTGCACTAGGGATAAAGTGTTTAAAAAAAAAAAATTTTAAAAATCAAAAAAATCACGGGCGCACTTCACATGGAAAGTGAAGAAAACTACTACATACCGTATTTCTTTGTGTATAACACGACAAATTTCGAGGCTATATTCGAATCTACGCAGAAAAAAATGTATTAATTAATCTAATTTATAATCATGATTACAGCGGATAATAGTGTCTAATAAATCAAATTCATAAACAAATTTTATCCGGAAAAGTTTTACGAATAACGTGACCGATAAATCTTTTGATTCAATTATTATTAGAAATGTATTAAATAATACATATTGGATTAAATAAATAATTAGTTTTAATGTTTAATCAGTCGCAATTAATTCTATTCCCTGTTTGTGTTTGTGCATCCGTATTGACTTTCTTCAATCGTAAAAATGTTTGTGCTCCCATATCCAAAGATTGACGGTTTTTACAGACAGGCAGAGGAATAGTCTTGGGCAGACGCAAAGCTTCCAAATGGATTTTAAAATAAAGTTCCCCATAATTCATAAAATAAATTTAAAGCCCAAAACGGACCACTTAATAGACGTCAATGCAGAGAAAATTACGAAACGTTAAGTAGCCCAAAATTAAATAGTCAATTATAAAAACGAGCACTTTATGCTGCCAGACATCGTTTTTGAAGTGTGGATGTGTAATTTGTGAATTTTGGATGGGAGAATTGCATATTTAACAGTTACACTCTATTTTATATATGTTGGTATTACTTTTTTCTAGACCTCGGTTGCCTTGGGTCACAGCTAGCTATTTCTTGGGGCGCACTGTTTGAAAACCATTGCTCTACGGCAACGAGTAACAGCTCGGTCGTATAATAAAGAATAAGTCTTCGGTTTACGCTGCTTTTACCAATCGGCCACGAAGACATGGATTAGCAGAAGCTGATTCACACTTTTAAACTCACTACTTTCGGCGCCATATTTGAGTTGTTTTCACGTATGAGAACTAGCAATCTTAATATAATAAATAAATCTTTTTTTAAATGTTTTTTTTATTATTGTTATTATTATTACTATAATATTTTAAAAAACTAAAAAAACAACTTAATTAAGATGAGGTAAAAACTAGTCAAATTTAATTAAAATAATGTGTTACAATAACTTCATCCAATAACAAATATAAAGAAATGGAAATTCGAACACTTTTTAAGTTTTTAGTGGGGGTCCAATTAACAATGTAAGTTTATGCCAAACTGCTCCCTTATTTTGTGTCCGGCTGCATTCACGCTTACTTAATAATTTACTATTTCTTTAATTCACCAAATGTCTGCCCTTCTGTCTGTTTAGAATAACAGAAGGACGTCTAGAGCTATCAACACCACCAACACCACATTTCTGCCGTTAGTAATGAGACCCCGGAGTATGTTTTTCGCATATTAGTGTTAGAAAATTCACACAAAAAATTATGTTGTGTTTGCGTTCGCTCTCTATCCGATAATAATGATCTGATTTCCGTATTAAGCAGTTTTTGTTGAAATTTAAATGCTCTGAATTAGCAAAAATGGAATAGGTTAGATCAAGGTGGAGAATGGACCATTTCTGCCTTTTGGAAACTGTAAATCTCTGGACTACATTGTAGATAGGTATATAAGTCGGGTTCCCATCCACTTTAGTTAACTCTTGGTACAAGCAAGATCTCGGCTCACAAGATAAGAACTTTTTCTTTATTTATTGACTGTCACTGCCTTTTGTTTAATTCTTTCTTACTTATATATATATGAGAGTCGGAGAAATATTTTAAGGTAAAATATTTCAGGATATAAATCCATAGAACGGATGTGTTCAGCAACGGTATCAGTAAAGAGTGCCCAATGCCTGTCTAAAGACGAGATAATCTCTAAAATGGGCAGAGCGATAAATATCTTATGAAAGAAAGAATACAGAACGCGACCACGTCCAGTAACAGGCTGTTCCACGTTTAATACAATTTTTCAAACTGGTTTGATACAACTACAACAATGTGTATATATACCACCCCCTGTGATGTTTTTCGGGTGACCACTGGAATTTTGTCCCTTCTCATAGCTGCTTAGGTTGTCACTACCATTTCCCGTGATCCTTATAGATGTGTGTATGTGTGGGGTGGTGATAAAGATTTCTCTATGCAGCTTGGCACTGCCTCCAACCTGGGTATATATGTGCCTTCTTCTGTGTTTGGGGTGAGTGTTGGAATTTTGGAATGTTCTTCCCTTTATCTTTCTGCTTCTTCAACACTCCTACTCTCTCCCTTGTTCTTAGAGAGGCCGAGGGGTGGACAGATTTCTCTATGTTAATTTGGAACTGTTATGTGTAAATCTTGGGGGGGGGGACATTACAATTCCACATACTACATATATTCTTAAAATGTCTCTGGGTTTGGGGATTGTTTTTTTCTTCTCACTTTTGATTTTTGGTGGGCTAATATGACCTGCGTGAGCGACTGCTAAACGAGCGGCCTAATTAAAAGATTCCTGCCTACCATGAGACTTTCGTTAGCTCAGTCGGTAGAGCAGTGCCTGCGTATAAGGTAGATTCCAAGGTGGACGTGGGTTCGATGTCCCCAAAATTCATAACTCAGAAACTACTCGATCGATCTTTACCGAATATCATGCAGGGATCTCAATTATAAATTTGGGGACTGATCCATATAGTTATCTCACCAGCATCGTAGTTATTTGTCTTAAAATTCACAACTCAGAAACTACTCAACTGATATGGACCAAACTTGGCAAGGATACGGAATATCACGCAAGGATTTCAAATATACATTTTGGGGCCTATCTATACGTTATCTCCCGTGCATCGTAGCTAACTGTGTTAAATTTCATAACTCAGAAACTACTCGACTGACCTGAACCAAACTTGGCAGGGATACCGAATATCACGCAAAGATCTCAAATTTAACATCGCCGATCCGTGCACAGTTATATCCCCTGTATCGTAACTATTTGTCCACACTACCCAATATCTTCAAATCCGATGAATTTCAATGAGATTTTATGGAAGGGTGAGCCCTGGGCTAAGGAGAAAGTGATTCAATTTTGGGGCCCGATCCATGTACTGCATTGTAGCCAGTGGTATTGAATTAAAGTACCCCTAAAAACAGTTTTTATCTCCTATTGGGGCCAAGGCCTCGTTCAGGTTTTCCACTAGTTGAAAATCCCGCTCGTGAGACGTGTTTTCAGCTAGTTATAATAATGATGATCTTCATTTTTTTTTTCTTCTTTGCTTTTCTCTTCTTCGTTTCTCCTTCTTTTTCTCACATCTCATTTATTTTTAATCCTCCTTTCTTCCCTATTCCTTCCCTCTTCATGTCTCTCCCTTGATTATTTCTTTTTTCTTTTTTTCTTTCTATCGTCCCTCTTTCTGACTATTTTTCTTCAAATTGTTTTCTCCCCTCTATCTTTCTATCTTTCCCCTTTTTTCCTTTCTATCTTCCTATCTTTCTCCTTATTCGTTTCATTCTCCTTTTTTTCTTTCTATCTTCCTCCTTTTCTTTTTTATCTTCCACCTTTTCATTTTCTTTCTTTCTTTTCTTTGCTACTTTGCTTTCTTCCTTACCTTTTTTTCCATTTAAATTTCTTTCCTTCCTTTCCATTAAGTTTTCTTTTTAGATCCGTTAAGCTTCTCTAGCAGCGATCGTCGTTACTGACTGTTTACCTGACAAGTCGACATATCGACATATCGAACGAAACTTTTTAATGGCGTAATAAAAGAATATTTGTTTGTTCTTTTTTAAAAAAATCAATTCTCGAAATCAAACTGACGTAAATTTGCGTTCGTTTTTTAAGAAGAAACTAAGACATTGTTTTAACATATCTCATATCGCGGTGTTTTTTAAAAACATCTCATATCGCGGTGTTTTTTAAAAACATCTCATATCGCAGTGTTTTTTAAAAACATCTCATATCGCGGTGTTTTTTAAAAACATCTCATATCGCGGTGTTTTTTTTTTAACTCGTGTTTAAATAGCGCATCTATAGTCTGACTTTCAGGCCTGTTTCGCTTTCTGCCCTCTTGCCCTTTCCTTAACTATTACTTCGTCCATTTCTCGTTTTCTTCCATTTTTTTCCTTTGAATTGTTTCCTTTTTCTAATTATATTTCCCTGGATTCTTTCTTCATTTTTTTCTCGTTCACCCCCTTCCTTCCGCCCTTCCTTCCGCCCTTCCTTCCTTCTTACCCGTTATTTCTTCTCTCTTTCTTTAAATCCCTTTTTATTCTCAGACGAAACCGATCCGATAAGTTACTTATGTATTTCATTAACACCATTTATGTTTCTTCACACATCAAGCGTCAATGACACTATCATTATCTTGGTCTTTTCTCGTTTTTTTTTTCTTCTTTCTAGTCTTTTAGCTGATTCTTTCAAGAATAGTTCCTCTGTCAATCAATCATCCTTGTATCTTCAGTTTCTTTCCCGGGTATCTTATCGCATTCTTGTTACGGGTGTCTGACGTAGAAAATACCTCCACCTACCTGAACAGAACTTCCTTCGACGGAAGCTTGAAGATGACTCCAACAAAGAACCAGTACCCAGGGCCGAATTAGCCTTTACGCAAACTACGCCACGGCGTAGGGCCCAAGACATTGAGGGGGCCCACAAATAAATAGCAATATAGAACGTTATCACTATTCCCTTAGGAAAAAGATCAATCATAAATAAAATAATTTCTTGATACATTTAGTACGTGAATATTATTTTATAGGTAAAATCCCCCTTTTTGACGTTTGAAACCGCCATTGAACGGTTTTCTCACAATAAGTCCCGACAAAAGGTGTACATATCTTCTCATTATGCTTATATTTCAATATAGATTTCCCTATCAATAAACTAGTTTTACTAAGTTTATTCCAATATAAAGTTACTGTTCAGATCTAATAATTTTAAAATGGTGGGCCCCGAAATTATGTGTGGCGTAGGGGGCCATTGTGGTCTTAACCTAGCCCTACCAGTACCCTTTCTTTTCTTTCATCCTTTATTTCCAAAGTCTGTCTTATCGACACACAACGCCATTCGTTTGATTATTCATAATGCGGGGCCTGTCCGGAAAGTATCCAGCCATTTAATATTAACGAAAAAAAAGGTTATTTAGGGCAATGGCCCCCTTAGTCCACTTCAAATTACATCACACACTTATCCCAGCGTCCCTTCTACTTTTCAAATGTTTGCAAAGCCCTCTTTAAAGATCGCCATCAGCTGCCTCGTCGCGTTTCTCGTTAATCCCGCCCACGGACTGAAATCTCTTTGGGGAAAGGCCAGAAGTCGCAGGGAGCCAAATCCGGACTGTTGGGGAGGGTGGGGGTCTGATAGAACTTGGTGATGCGATGTTTTGAAGAAAATAAAAACCTGCACGAAACGTGAAGAATGGGAAAGTTCGGTCATTGGGAATGCGACGATCACACATTACACAGAGTTCATTCAATGGCATTTCACTGCTGACTGATTAATCCCACGGGTGAGTGTCTGTCCACGCATGCACTGTAGGGTCTCCTCTGATTGGTTGCCTATTTACACCAAGTCCGCGCAATCGGTTCCCGAGATATTAAAAACGTCTGGATACCTTTCCGGACAGACCTCGTATCCGCTTCTGTCTATTCTGTTCTCTATTTAAGCGCACATGTGAGAGAGAGAGAGAGAGAGAGAGAGAGAGAGAGAGTGTGTGTGTGCGTGTGTGTGTGTGTGTGTGTGTTTGCATTCAGCCAAGATCATCTCATACGTATGTTTCAATAGAAACTCAAGTCCACAGCTTCCATACACAATAATAAGGGTCTAAAAAAGGAATGTTTCTTTCTTTGCAGAATGACGATTACCAAGAACAAGTCCCCAAACCTGTGCAACATCTGCATAATACGTGGGTAAATCAATAAGTCCGCAGCTTAATTAATGGTGGGGAAAAAAAGCATTTATTTTATACAGCAAATATGTATTATTGAACATGAACTCCTTCTTTGTCAATATACTTAATCAAATGCTTCTCCTTTAATCACATAGATCGAACAATATTCATTGAACATTTCGGAACAAAATTCAATCCGGTTAATAACTGTGCCAGGCTACGTACTTATTGATCCACCCTAGTACCCTTATGACGGTTTTCTTGAGGCTAATCTCTAGACCGAATAGTTCGGTGGTTTTGGCAAAAAACGATGTTATTTGCTGTATGGCCCGCTCGGTATGGGCGACGAGGGCTGCATCGTCTGCAAATAGCAGTTCGCGTACGCGTTTGATTTGGACCGTTTGTGGGCCTGAAGCCGCCTAAAGGTTGAACAGGCAGTCACTTGAACGCGAGCGGGTGTATATGTTTTCGGATTCACCCATTTCCGCTGTCGCCTGCTTCAGCATGGCACTGAAGAGTAGTGAGAACAGCGTGGGTGCCAGGACGCAGCCCTGTTTTACGCCGTTTTCGATTGGGAAATGGCTTGAGAGGTCGCCTCCGATCCTGACTCTGCCGAACTGCGCCGCGTGCAGCTGGATGGTCATGTTTAGGAACTTTGGCGGACATCCGAGCTTGTGCAAGATCTGCCAGAGGCCTGGCTTGCTGACGGTGTCGAACGCCTTCGTCAGGTCGACGAATGTGACGTAGAGCCCTTTGTTTTGTTTGCGGGACTTCTCCTGAATTTGCCGTAGGACAAAGACCATGTCGGTTGTGCCGCGATGTTAGCCTCAAGAAAATCGTCACCCTCCACCAACCTGCATCCGGCGAGATGTACCGCCCTCCTTCCATAACCATCGGTGAAACGAAGCTAGAGGCAGTCAACCACTTCTCGTACCTAGGTTGTGTCGTATCAGCAGACGCAAAGCTGGACAAAGAAGTCGACAACAGGCTAGCCAAGGCCAGCAAAGCATTCGGCAGCCTACTGATACGCGTCTGGACAAACAGGAACCTGAGGAAGTTTACAGGGCTATCGTTCTGCCCACCCTCCTGTACGGTTCCGAATCATGGGTCCCTCACCGACGCCACATACGCCTCCTCGAACGCTTCCACCATCGCTGTCTACGCACCATCTGCAAAGTGTACTGGTACGATTTCATCACAAACAATGAAATCCTACTGAGTACCAACAGCCGAAGCGTAGAGGCCTCGCTACAAAAAACTTCCAGAATGGAAGACTCCAGACTTCCAAAGGCGGCTCTGTTCGGCGAGCTAGCCCCCGGGAAGTGAAACATAGGGGCCCCGAAAAAAAGATTCAGGAACTCCCTAAAACAAACCCTTAGCTACTGCGAACTCAACCCCTGTAACTGGGCCAAAGAGGCCACAAACAGGCAAACTCGGCGCAAGCTGATATACAAGGCCACATCTTTCACCGAAGCTAAACGAAGAATCGGGGCAGAAGCAAAAAGACAACAACGCAAGCTCAGCGCTGAAACCCCCACCCAAGCAAAAACAAGCAAAGGGAATAGAGGGAAAAACGTGACTACAAAACCGCCAACTTACCCGGCCCTTTTTTGTGCAAGGGCGTGACTTGGACCTAGGAACGAATCTGCTCAGGCTGCGATACCGTCTTGTCACTGCTCTGACGGGGTCAGCAGAACCCCAAAACATATATCTGCTCACGTAGGAGGGAACCAGGGCCTGTACCTAAAACCGCAGAAAGCCGTACTCTCATGAGGACCTGCTCACATGGTTGCAGACAGCCGTACTATCATGAAAATATGTGGTATACGTTACAGGCAGCCACTCCGTCCTGATCCCCCCGCAAGGTCGGTAGAACCCTACAGCCAGCTCAGGCTCCTACCAACTACGGGATGCTCACGCTCTGTCTAACCACAGTTCATCCTTACTATCGGAACATTCCAACAAGGGGGCGACAGACCCCCGTAGTTAGCTCGGGCATCTGAAGGACACTCCTGCCAAACCTACGACCTATGGGCCCTGCTCCTATCCGCGCCACTCCGGTGGCCCATAAGACGCAAACCCTCGGTTTAAAGGGTGGGGTCAACCCTGGGCAAGTCGCATTTCACATTAAAATTACACTGCTCAGGCTGGAGGACATTGGAGCAAACGCTGTGGAGGGCCATCACCAAAATCTTCGCTCGCGAAGCCAAGCCATTCATTCATTCAGTATCCTTATGCTCGCTTAAGATGTACACAATATAAAAATTCAATTCTTGCCTTGATTTGAAATCAGTTCTCTTTGCTTACATAATCTTAGCTTGTATACCCATAACTTATATTAGTTGAGATGCGGGCTTAACATTTAAATCAAATCATCAGACAGGATAGTGTAATGGTTAGCTCACGCAGAAGGTCCAGGGTTCGATTATGAGTGAAGAGTGTGGAAAAATCTTCATTAGGACAAATTTCCCTGTGCACTCAGCAGCTAATTGAGTACACTCTAAGCTGTGTGATTAGGGTGGAGGCATCCCTTTGGTGGACTTGCATACTGCCAAGGCGTGGTCATAAAAACTTGTAAGAATAAAGTTCTGTTCTCGACCAGACTTGACACTTGCCAGGATCACTAAGATGATGCATGCAAAGGAAACCGGGACTTCGTCAATGGCCGTTTATACTCCAATGGGAGTTGTCTCTTAAGAGACGGTCGCTTATCAGACAGACCAAAAAAGTATTCTTATTATTAAACATTTTTGTTTGGGTGTTTCCCTAAAATTAATTTCATGCATCATATTCTTTTTTATATCATTAAAAGTAAAGAAAAATTGATTGCTAATATAAAGTTATCACAAATTACATGATATACGAGGTTTTTCTGGATACGGAACTTGCATAACTGGAATTCTCAAATGTTCACCCATTTTATATTTATCAGGCGAAATGTTGCTTAACCCCTGTGGATAAACATCTACAAGATCTGAAGTAGGATCTGATGAAGGATGTGTCCATCAGACGATGTTAAGGAATAAGGGATGAAAGAAAATCAGAAAAAATATATCTGTAGGAAATCAATAATCCAAAAACTAGAGAGAAGTTGTAATTGACTTAGTTCTTCGAACGATTGAACTCCTTGTTGTTTGTGTTGTTAACACGACGTTTCGGTCGATCCATTCTTCGGCCTTCTTTAGGTGTCCTATCCGAATGTGATGGGATAAACAAAAGTTTTTAATTTCAAAGGAGGTGACCCTTATAACGTAGGATTCCGGTGTTTAACGTTATAAGGGTTACCTCCTTTGAAATTAAAAAAAACTGTTTACCCCATCATATTCGGATATTACACCTGAAGAAGACCGAAGAATGGTTCGGCCGAAACGACGTGTTGACAACAGAAACAACAAGAAGGAGTTCAATCATCCGAATAACTATTTGAATGTTAATGACCCTTCTCAAAACTATAGGAAATGACTTTGTTAATATTTCAAAGTTTATTTGCATCATCAATGGAGGTTCAGGTGGCCTAACGGTTAGCAGCACAGAGAATGGAATCGGCGAACCGAGTTCAAACTCAGTTTGTGTTCACTTATCACTGATGCCTTTTGGAAAGGCATGAATCATCTCTTCTCCCCCCCCCAACTATTGGTAAATAGCACGCCAAATTAGGCTCTCCAGCCATGATTGGCAACCCGTCTAGAACACAGCCAACTCTGATTCCAAACCAGGGAGTGGAGCCATCCTTAAGGCGACTGGATGCCAACCCTAAGATCTTCGCTTTGCCTAGACTTGCGCCCTTGAGATGTCACCAGTGTTGTTCCATTGTCTAACGAGACAGAAGGGGGCCTTCTATTGGCATTGCATAACGTGGGGGGGGGTCATGCCTTTCCCAGGGGCTTTAGTGAGAATTGAACACAAATGGGAATTTCAACTCGGCTCACCGATTCTTTTTTCCGTACTGTTAACCGTTGGGCTACCCGCACATCCTGGGTGCCAATAAAGGCTCAAATATACTTGCCACAACCAGTATTTAACCACATACGATTTTATGCTCCTTCTTCAGAACAATTAATGCAGCTGAAGAGAAGAACACCAAAGCTGAAAAACAAAAAAAAATACTTTCATGAAATTCTAGAAAATTAGGTATGATTCTTTTCCTAAAAGCAAACATATATAAATCCGTGTGTGGGTTAGTCATGATTTAAAAATATAAATAATACGATATTTTTTATTATTATAAAATGCCTTGACTGTGTACTGTCCCTAAATGTTTAAGACACACGGGGGCATTTCAACGCATTGTTAATAGAATAGTAATAGAATAACAAAGAAGAAAAAGAAGATAAAAATGATTGTACTGTAAAACTGTTGTAGTACGATGATGATAATGATGATAGCAACAATTGTTAGAAATCGTCAACCAAAACTGTCAACATAGGTTTCTTCAGTTTTAAGGCTGGTCTGGTTGGCTATGTATGTATCACGCATACAGGTCGCACCAATAGAGCTAGTGGGCTGAAAGTTGAAACATTTACTCCTTGTTATGTCTAGGAATGTCTTTTTTTAAAAATCCCACCCCTAAATAGGTTCAATTCGCAATGTAAGTTTATGCTAAATTGGTCCCTTGTTTTCTTTGGACAATTCAGACGTTCTTAGTGATCACTGCCCCAAAAAGGCGAGAGAAGTAACTT
>VCCN01004182.1:6594098-6616383 GCA_006491835.1 Architeuthis dux | reverse complement strand
ATCCGATTGTTTGTTTACATTTTATAAGCAAACACGTTTTGTGTTTGTTTACAATTGGGAAAATTACTAAAATCTTGACCGATTTTGCTGAAATTTGGCTATAATGTTGACAAAACCCCAGGAATTGAAAAATGGTGAGTTACGGTCAATCCGATTATTTGTTTAACCATATGTCAATATGCAAAAAATATTGAACTTTGGAACTGCTAAACCGATTAGAATGAAAATTGTTATACAGGTTCTTGGGCACCTAATTACTGAAAATATATAACGTTTTTAAGAATTATATGGTTCGAATAAAAAAATCGGGTATCTCAGAGTTAACGGTCCTAAACAACTAATAATTGCCATTTACCACTCTCTCTCTCTCTCTCTCTCTCAACTGGGGAACTTTATAATTAAAAAAAAATCTTTTTTACACTTTTCAATATTAACTTTGCCAAATTTAATTTCTCAGCATTAAGATTAAGCGATGCGTGAAAGATTTTGAAATCTCGAAAGGGTGAAGGATTGAAAAAGTTTAAGAACCGCTGTAACCAGCGTTGCCAACTTTAGATATTTTATATCTAAATTTAGATATTTTTTTATTGCGTTTAGATGTAAAAATAATGTTTTTAGATATCGGATATCAGTTTAGATATTATTTTGATGAGGTTCAGATATTTTTAGATTGTTTTGGCTAAATCTTGATATTTCTTTTTTTAGATATTTGGTAAAGTTCAGGCCCTGATATCTAGATATTTTTTCGCCTCAATTTTGGATAATCTTTTAGATATTTTTCTGGAACAGCTAGATATTTTTGGATTTTTTCCCCCCTCAATTTTAGATATAAACATTTCCAAGAGTTTGCAACGCTGCCTGTAACTGTTCTTGTGTGCGAAAGCGCTTGATTTAAGAAGCTGTTCGTTATAGTCTCTGCCTCGTCCTTTTCTTTTCTTCATTCTTCTCTCTATCCTATGTTTTCCGATCCTACTTAACTGACTCTCATCATCTTCTTTCTATTGATAACTCATAAATTAATATTTATTTTCTCGTATAATTGATTTTTATTTCGTTTAATACAATTTAATTATCAAGAAACATTTTTACAAGTTACTTTCTTGTACAAACTTATATTTTGACCTTCACGTACTGTCAAAAAACAAACCATTCCTTCCTTTCTACAACAAAGAAAATAAAAACCGAAAAAAAGATTCTTCTCATCTAAAGGCTTGCTTTTAATTGTTAATTTACTTTTGATGAAACGTTATTCTTGATAATAAACCAGATCATTAAGTTGTTAGTGTTTTTTGTCATTCTTCTTTTTTATGCACTCTCGGCCTGTTCTTTCGTCGGTTCTTTTTTTGCCCGAAACCCAAGTAAGTCTTTCACCTTCATGCAGTGAGTCGTGAGTGAAGGTAACTGCACATGTTTAAAAAGAAAACAGAAAGAAATCACTGCGTCAAATTTTGTAAAACTATTTTTAATCCTCTTGTTATTTAACAGATACCTAACCTATGTAACTTAGCTTTTTTATGCCTATTTCTAGAAACAATTTTTCTTTATTAATAATTTAATTTCTATTTGGCGTGTGTGTAATCAATCACTTCCATCAGTTTAGTATGTTTACTGAAAAATCCCAAATTTAAGAAGAGACGAATTATAAACGAAATGTGGGGGGAAAAAAAGCTTATCACATACAATTCAAATACCTCATTCATAATTCTTAAAATAGTACAACATAAGAAATGAATAAAGCCGTTAATAAATCCACCCGTCAATAAATAATGTGTACTTTCACTTTTGAATCCGACAGCCGGTGCTCGTCCGCGTTCCAGTGGTCACAGTTCGACTTTTTGATAAACTATCTTTTACTTGCAAACAAACCCGGAAACGGATTTCGGCGTTGTTACGGTTGTAAGTAAAGTTTTTTTATTTACTTACACGGTACACAAAAACGTCCTCAAGAAAGGTTATATAACAAAAACTCCACCATCAACAACCAACGCATAAAAAAAGCCACTTCTCGTTTCTTTTATTCATCCAAGTGAAAGGTAATACCTCACACATCCTTATGCACTTGATGCACTCTCTCTTAAGTTCCAAATTTAATTTAACTCAATTAACCGCTTTTTGATGGCTATCATTTTTTTTTCACAATTTTTTCTTTTCTTTATCTATTTTCTTTTGTTCGTTAGCATTATAAATTCTGCCAGGTGATGTAGTCATTACTAATCGTCAATTTACTTTCCCCTTTTTTATCTGTTAAATGCGACCTTTTCCCCTTGGCCAAAACATTTTTACCACGCCTTTTCTTATGAAAACGCCTTAAAGAAACTGACCACACCAAGAAAGTAACTATAAAAAAAAACAACTCCTAAACATCTTCATGTGAACATAATATAAACATATTTTACGATAAGAAACCACATGCCACATAAATTACACTTTTGTGGCATTTTACGCGGAACAAATTGAACATTAAAACATGTGCTAACTCAACTGATGAACCGATTTGTCCGTAAAAACAACGTGCAGCTCAAAATGATGAAGTTGAGAACCGCCTCGAACAAATCTCCAAGCAATCTTTCGCTTTTCGGGAGAAAGTTTGATTCTCCGAGATCAAATTGCTGTCAAAATTTGACCACATAGCAACACAACCACAGATTGAGTTTCTAGTTGACGAGAAAAAGAAAATTAATCTGTTTTCTTCTTTTTAGGCTTCCGTACTTTAAAATTATGGGCGTTAGCTTTGAGTGGGTCCTAACGAAAATGAACCCCCTATTTTTTGTTGCTATAATTGCAAAAATGTAGTAAAATTCGGTATTGTGGATTTTTTAATATTTGTTTTCTACGGTGGGGAAAAAAGACTGTTTAATGCTGTGTATTAAAAGCTTTGAATTTGGCGTAATCCTAACGTGAGGCATGGTAAAAAAATTAACGAACCCTATTTTTATTTTCGTACATTCAAGCGGTCAAAGTTAATTTAAGACTTATTTTCAAATTTGTATAGGCTCGAATCAGTTTTAAATAAACCCAAGAAGCCCCAGTTGAATTGCATTGTTTCGTAGAAAGAAAGAAGAATCTATTTATTTCTAAGTTAACACCAGAAGAAAATATTTCAACGTTATTTTTCTTTTTCTCCTCATTCGAGGTAGTGGGTCAGGGTGTGTTATCGAGTCAGACAGGTTCTCCTCCCTCCCATGAGAAAACTCCAAGGTTTTTACTAAAGCTGATCATTTACCCCTGACAGCGAAGTTGGAAGATCTATCACTTGTGTATGTCAATGTCTGTCTGTTTGTCCAAACAATATCCCCCAAAGTTCTCAATGAATTTGATTGATATTTGGTAGGTCCCTCCACGCACTTTTTAAAACGTATTGCAATAATTAAATATCTTCTTTGAAGTTTTAATTGCAAAGAAATAGCATTAGTTAGTCTAGTCGTAAAAAATATATATATACCTTTTTTTGTGTACTCACAGTTGGTTTGAACTCGTTTAAACAGGGCCAGATTATACTATAAGGCTGAGTAGGCTTAAGCCTAGGGCCCGTAGCTAACAGGGGCCCGGAAATATTCTGGGATATTCAAATTTTTCTTAATTTTATTTTTGACACGGCGTAGGGCACAAACTAAATAGCAATTTAGAAATGTATCACTACTACTACTACTACAGGGAAAATGAATTAACAATAAAACTGTCAAAATAAGAACATTCCCTGATGTGAAGTCTGAGCGCTCACTATAATTGTTAAGATATTGTTAATAATATCTTAAAACTTAATAAAAATGTCCTAACAAATATCTCTTTAAAAAATGGAATGAATATATTACACATTAGCACATAACAATTCACTTTATTCACACGATTGACAGATCGCATTACTTACTATACACGAAACGGGGTGGGGAGAAGGATGGTTCAAGATTGGGGCCCCATATTGCTAATAGTCTAAGGGCCCTGATATAGTTTAATCTGGCACTGTGTTAAACAGTTGTGTTTACGTTTCTTCTGACAACAAAAACAATGAATGCGCCATGATTGTTGAGTGTGTCATCAGAAAAATAGAACTCAATTTTTAAAAATCTTTCAAAAATATAATTGAGCCCATATAAATTTGATTCGAAAAAAATTAGTTAATCTAATGATTAATTTACTGGATTTTGGAAAAATATTGCTCACAATAGATTTGTATACAGAGAGGGTATCGGTTACTGGTGAACACAGGTCAAATGTCAAGTAACCCAAATCCTACCCACTCCATACAATAAGTAAGGGCGTGTTTGTTTTAAATGTCTTTTATCTAAGGATTAGGAGGGTTGTCCGGGGGGGGGGGTAAACTTCAACTATAAAAACACGGGAAAACAAATATTTTATAGTTACATTTCGGTTTAGATCCCGAAAAGGGTTAAAAAAAATCCTACACGATTTTGACTCCTAAAAAGGGAAAAAAAATCCTCTCTCGGTTTATATCGTTAGAAGGGAAAAAGTTCACCCGATTTTGACCCCGACAAAGGGAAAATATCCCTCATCGATTTTGATCCGTATAAGGGAAAAGTCCAGCTGATTTTGACCGCTGGAATGCGAAAAAGCCCCCCCCCCCCTGAAAAGTATCTGATTTAGACTCATAAAAGGGAAAAAATCCCCCCATCCGATTTTGACCCCATAAAGTGAAAAACAAAAGTGCCAACTCGATTTTGACCTCAAAGAAGGGGGAAAATCCCCTTCCCCGAATTTGACATCTAAAAGGAAAATGAAGGTCCCTCTCTAATTTGACGCTTAAAAGGGAAAAAAAATGTTTCCGCTCACTTTTTGCTCTTAGCTAGAATATCTTTTTTTCCTCTAACGTACAGATAAACGTCCCCTCACTCTCTCATATATGTAAACATTCTCACTCTCTCATATACAACCTGTTTTTTGTTTTAAATATCTTTAAATAAATATGTTTTAAATATCTTTAATGCGAATAGAGATTAAGAAGAAAAGCAATTTATATTTACAGTACAATTAAATAATGAGGTAGAATTTAACTTGGAATCTAAGCGAAAATAATAGTAAAAAATTCATTTAAAAAGTCTTAACTATTAAAAATTAAATTAAATGCAAACAAAGAAAAATATGCATAGACTCTGTTTATTTACACGACATTAAATGAATGTTTATGATGTCTGCTTTTGTAATAATGTAAGAAAGAAAAACATGCAAATTAAAAAAAAGCACATATAAACGTTCTATTTCTCGCTTCTGTCCATAAAAACGTTCTCTATTCTATACAAAAATTTTGGAACACTTACAGATGCTTACTACATCACACTCCGTCATTTACCTACTGGACATAAAATGTGTTCCGTTTAACATTATACTTGCATTGTGAATAGGACCCACCACTAAAACCTTGATAGTGTTGGAATTTTCAAAAAACAAAATAGACTATGTTTTATCCCGGTGTTAAGTCAATACACCTGGGGCTTTTTAGTTTGGCCATGATGCTCATAGCAGATATACATACCGAGTCACACACAAAAATAGCTACTTTCGCATAGTATTAGAGAAGACAGAAAATGTCAACATGTAATAATATTTTCCGTAGCTACTTGTTGATATAATCCAATGGAAGATAAATCAAATTATATCTTGATGCACTCCTGTAGGTATAATTTTCTACTGTCTACTTAAAAAAAATAAAAATTTGATGAAACTTGACATTTATCGATAATTAAAACACAGTTATTACTTAATAACAATGTTTCAGAAGAGTGCAAGTAGCATAAAAATTAATAATTTAATGAAAACGTTTTTTAAAAACGTGAAAAGAATTTCCAGCAGATATTTTTTTTTGTAAAAAATCGATAAAGTCTTCACTATATTTTAATAAAGAAAAGCAACTAAAAACTTTCCAAACAAAACATATTTTGGTTTTATTGCTGTTTTTATTTTCCGATCCAGGGCATATTTAAAAAAATCATGTTGCAGTTTCAAATAAAATTTCAACTGATTTAATTTCACCAGGGACTTATCTTTTTAGAAATGTAAATATTTAAGTGCAAAAGGTATTTTATTGAGATTTCATAAAATTAAAAAAAAGTAGGGGAGGGGGTGATTGACTTAAAAAAATATTTCAATTAGTTTTTTCTTACAAAATACCCTTTTCATAAAAAATTCATTCATAAATGAATAAGTACCAAAAATTTTATTAAAATTGGCTCCTTAGCTAATCTTTGCTAAAATGTTTAAATCTGTGTATCTTGGCCTAAAAAATTGTCTAATGTAAATTATTATGTTTCACTGGTTTATTCAGTGTAAACAACTTTTCAAACACAAATATCTCCAGGTTTGTATTGTTTACACATTTTTTATATGAGAATTTTCTACAATCTTTCTTCTTATTAATAACACAAGCTTCAGGCATTTTTATTAACGCATGTTGCTTTGCTGTCAAATGTCTGTGGTAGTACCTAACATTTTGTGGAAAAGTGGGCCATGGCTAAGGAAGAAGTGATTCAATTTGGCACGGATCCCCTGCATTATATTTTTATATAAACTGATTTTCATTCAGTTTTTAGTTAATGTTTGGCGTTGACAGAGGTATGCACTCACCGAGTGCTTTCTAGTTAGAAAAGGCGTTTATCTCGACTGCGAAAGGAAAAACTTGACTCAAAATTAAATTAGAGCCTCACCCTCACCTATTGTCATGGGATACTGAGGATACTTATTTAGTTATTCGAACATTAAATAACTTACTATTGAACAAGATTGCTTAGACCAGGGTTTCTCAAACTGGGTTCCATGGAACCTTTGTTCCGCATCATATCTTTTTGGTTCTGTAGCTGATTTTGAGATGAGATGCTGAGGATACTTATTTAGTTATTCGAACATTAAATAACTTATTATTGAACAAGATTACTTAGACCAGGGTTTCTCAAACTGGGTTCCATGGAACCTTTGTTCCGCATCATATCTTTTTGGTTCTGTAGCCGATTTTGAGAATTAAATCGAATAATTAAAATGAAATATTATGTGGTATTGATTCAAAAAATCAAAATGCATCTGTTTAACCAGACTTCAGTTTTCATTAAGAAAGCCATGCTTAATTTACAAAAAACAAGCATGAATGTTGCCGGATACAAACTAAGGGATCAATAGCATAAACTTACATTGCAAATTGAATACCCCACCAAAAACCCATTAAGGGGGAGAATTTTCAAAAAAGAAAACTTTTTTCTAGACCTAAAAAGGAGTACATGTGATGCATATATAGCCAGCCAGCCAGCCAGCCAGCTTAAAAACTGAAGAAACCTATGTTGTCAGTTTTGGTTGACAGTTTCTGATATATTTATTCAGATAGTGAGGCTAGTTAACAAAAAAAAACTCATTAGTATTTAGTAGAGCTGATAAAAACTATAAAAGTACTGAATAACACATCAGCCTAAAAAAAATGTTATACCAATTTTCATTCTTTCAACAAGTAAAATCCAGTTTCAACAGTTTCACCATTATACTATTATTCTGCTTGTTTGTATGTACGACCGTTTCTGATTATTATTCATTCTCCTAATATCTTTTATCATTTCTCTTCTCCCTTCCCACCCTCCCTTACGATGTAATGAACAAGGGTAAGAATGGAAGAGGGTGCTTATGCTTGAATGGATGCAAAAGGGACTCAACTTTCACTATAACTGTCTCCCTCTCCACCCCCATGAGATGTAATGAACAACGCTTGAATGGGAGCAAAAACAGATCCCCTGGAACAACTCCATGGATCTGCTCCTGAAATGTATCTAACTTTGTTTAAATGAATATCCATGTTTCTGTGTTCAGATGAATCTAGGTAAAAATGTCACTGGAAAAAATGGCACAAGTGAAAAACTAGGAAGAAATGGCACATTTAATTAAAACACTGATAGCCTAACCCTCACCTAGGAATAACCCTAACCCTTAATTATTAGCCTTTATATTCATTCATTCATACTCAATGTTTGTTTTTTTCTTAGATCAGTAGTTTTTAATTAAATGTGTCATTTTTGCCCCAAGTTTTTGACTTGTGCCATTTTTTTTGACTGGGCACCATGTTCACACACATATCAACACCAAAGATCAACTATTAAAATAAAAAGCTTTTTTATATGAATATTTTTGTTTTCTTCTGCAATAATTTCCCTTGAGATTAATTATGTAATGTTTTTAGTTTAACTTCTTGTGTACCCAACTTCCTTTTTTTAACGACTAAAATAACGTAATGATGCAGAAATAAAAGTTGTTCAAATACAATAATTGATTACTCATTAAGGATTAGCAAAATCTTGAAGGAAATTAAAAAGAAATCTAATCATTAGTTTGTAGAAAAAAACAATGTAGTTAAGTATCGAATAATTTTACTTCAATTTTTGCATTAGCGCCCATTTATTAGAAACTGTCAACATAGGTTTCTTCAGTTTTCAAGTTAGTCTGGCTGGCTGGCTGGCTATGTATGTATCACGTGTACAGGCCGCACCAATGGAGCTTAGAGGGCTGAAGATTTAAACCATATATTTTACTCCGCATTATGTCTTGAAAAAACTTCTTTTTTTCTCTTCAAAATCCTCTA
Source organism: Architeuthis dux (assembly GCA_006491835.1). Lineage (NCBI taxonomy): Eukaryota > Metazoa > Mollusca > Cephalopoda > Oegopsida > Architeuthidae > Architeuthis > Architeuthis dux. The sequence continues at coordinate 6,607,820 of VCCN01004182.1, read as the reverse complement.
TCTCCACTCGCCCCACAGTACGTTTTTAGGGGGGGGGGGTGTTCAATTTACAATGTAAGTTTATGCTAAATTGGTACCCTAGTTTCTGTCCGGCTGCGTACAAGCTTGTTTTTTTTTTGAAAATTCAGACTTTCTAGTGATACAACAAAAGAGAGAAGTGACTTATTCACCAATTTTTTAATTGATCCCCCCTTCCCAACATAGTATGCTGCCAAAAGACGTTGGTCACGTGATGGTTTCTATTGAGTGACTAACCAGACCTGTTTATTTTTTAATTAACTTAATTTGCCACTGCACTAGATAAGAGACCCTGAATTTTTTCCATTACCTGAGTTTATTTTTTCCCTACTTGCAAAGTATAGACTTTGTACTCGAATCAATAAAGCTTAAAATTATTGTCAAACCCCAGGACAAGTCAGAGTTGACTTTACTTTCCTATATAACAAGTACAAGAACAATCCTCACCAAAAATAGGGGAGTAAACCAATATGTAAAATCCCCATTCCCTACCGTGATTTGAACTCATGACCTGGTGATCACTAGCCTGATGTGTTACCACCTGCTATAAACTAATAAGTCTTACATACCTCCAAAATGTATACTACAATTACGTAAGAATGTAGAAGTAGGAGCAGAGTTTGGCTCTGGAGTAGCCAGGCTTGTATTTTTGTTTTAAAAATGAATATCCTGTATTTTGACCTTTTTTGCATCTAGACATTTTTTTCTTCTGTTGGTGGATTCATCCGTACCACATTGTTTTGTAAGCAGGTTTGGGGAAACCTTCATGAATTCTCACGGATAAGGATCTGGTATATTTAGTTACTACTTTAATTAAAAATTGCGAGAATACACTTATCTCTTCCTCTTTGATCAGCAAATTTGTAGGGGGACAAAAGGACAGTTTTGTTTGATAATTAATATTGTTTTCCATGTGATTATTAAAAAAATAACCGTGAACTAATGATTGGTTAAGATAGTATGGTGTTCATTGAGTTAGGGGAGGAAGGGAGTTCCTTTGATCCGGTCTTATCTTATTATATAAATAAAGCCCAGGTAACTTTTTTGTCTGTTTCTGTCATGCTAAAGCGAACAGAAAGAGAGCAATGAGGTAAAACAAACCCTGTGTCTGCTTTTTCACATACGCTAAGGCAAAGCTTGTGTCTGCTTTTTCACATACGCTAAGGCAAACAGCTACCATGTCTGTGTGTTCACATCTACCTTACTATTTCTACCATTGCTGCTGCTGGTGTCTAGTAGTAGTGTGGAAAATAAACTGAATCTGAATTTTCATGAATAAAACCGATTTTTTTTCTCATATTAAAAAAGAAATTAGTTTTTTTACCCAATTCTGTTGCCTTATTGTTTTAAAATTATTAAAAACACAGAAAATATGAAGAGTTGCAGAAAACCGACAGAAAGTTAAATTTTGTTTGAGTTATGTTTTTCTTATTTGCAATAATTACATTTATACTAAAAATATATATTTGTATAATTTATCCATACATAATCCCCTTTGAAGGGTACTATGCTAGTTATGATATATAATTGTGAGGTTATGTAGGTTGTAGTTGTAACACTGACTGAAAAGAGACAATGTGGTGCTTTACATTTCAGTTCTCCCATTTGAGTGAGGATCTAGGGCTTTTCAGATTGCACCTCTCCATTGCACTAAAATATGATGGCAAAGACATTCACAGGTCTCTACTCTAACTGACAGTTACAAACAAGGCTTCTTTACAGTTTTGAAATCTCACAATTTTAAATAGATCATGTTGAAGACTGTTTTTTTTATTTGTTTTTTTTTATTGACATTATTTATATGAATGATTTTATGTAATTTTAATAATACTTTTACAAACACGGTCTCCAGAAATGAAACCAGAAACAAATGTTATTGTGTTGAAGAAAAGTAGTTTAGAAATCAGTCGTGGACTGAGAATGCAGAAAAAGTCTGTGATGATATTGGACATAAAACAAGGAATATCAAAATCCCGTTTCTGTACTATTTAATTCTGTGGTAATTTACATATTTGAGGATTTGTTTTAAAAACGTACACCACATGAAAAATAAGAGAATTAAGTTTAGTAGAATACTATAAAATTTATCTATTATTATTTTTTAAATTTCTTAGATGAAGCATTGTGAATTATTATTAATTTTTCGTCTAGTATTTCTTTCATTTTAATTTCAGTTGCTTTTTATTGCAACTCTCTAACATTAGGCCATTAGTAAGGAACACTGATCAGTAATAAAGCGCAAGATAATTCTGCACAAGACAAATCCCTCTACAGACCAACAAAAACTATGCAGTTAAAGCAATTTATTAAAAGATACAAAAATTAAAATTATTTGTTCAGTTTGCAGGTACTGCAGTTTATCTCTGAATGAGTTTAAAACAAACTATGGAGTTAAAATGATTTATTACAAAAATGAAAACTATTTGTTCTTCGTGTTTTAACAAATAACAAAACATGAAGAAGAACTTTCTTAGTATAAATTAGAGTTTCTAAATTAATTTTGCACCCATTTGAATAATCCTGAGAGTGAAACTGGTTATACAACTCGTTGTGGATCAATAAAAAATATCATTTGCCCAGAAAAGAAAACCTTGAATGTAAGATCACATGAATGTTAATTTATAGAGAATAAAAAAAAAGTGGGGTTGGTTCTTGACGTTGGTTTGAAAACCGCAAACCGAAATATCGGAGCAAAGTATTGGTGCTTTCAAGCAATAACAACTTTGTTACTTATGTGAAAGTGTCAGTTTAGGAAAGAAAATGTAGGTTAGATGGGAGGTTTACCGTTTTTATATCTACAATGTAACAAAAAAAACGGAACTGTACCCTTACTTTCCGTTTGTCCTCTGAACGTCAGTCGGACGAAAATACGGCTGTGATGTACCACACTTAGTTCTGTTGTGAAGCAGAAAATAATTAATCTAGGATGGGGGGATGTTTATCTGAAAATATGTTAAGACAGTTTCGCTTTTTGGAAATCCAAAATCGAACAATATTACTACGGACATAAAAACGACACATTAGCAAAGTTAACGGAGATTTGTTAGAAAGCAGCAGAAATAAAATCTGGAATGAACTATCAATACGTTTCTAATAATTTAATCTAATAAAACAATGAAATACTGAACATTAACAGTACTGTGCAGAAATCAAACAGAAAATATGTACAGAGAGAGGAAAAAATTGTATACCTGTATTAGAAATTTAAACAAAGTATTTAATAAATAAACTTACATAAAAATAGAATGTAAACATACTTAGTAATCAGACTGTAAGTACAACTATAAAAAATAATAACCTGATATAATTGACTGCTACTTGTCAAGAAGCGAAGGGTAGGGTTGATAGACTGTGACCACTGCTTGATGATACATTTCAATAGGGGAAAGGCTCATCCAACCTGCCAAAGTAGAAGAATTAGTGTTAATATTTGAGGAAAAACAGGTGAAATGTTGTGAAAAATGAATATTATTGTAAGGAAAGTTTGAGCCATTCATGAGAGGAATGATAAACAAAACTGCTGGTATAAAAATAAGGTTTTTCTGGTGTTTAAATCCCAAGATTCGCTAGGGAATGACCTCTCGGGACCTCAAATGACCTTGAAGGTTAGCCTATGTGGAAAGTCGATATTTATAGATTATCCATGCAGAATATTAATTCGATAGTCGTTTTAGTTTTTGCAGAGAAATGGCACGGACAAACGAACAAACAAAAAGAGGGCTCAAATATTAGTATTGATATATTTTACAGACAGCCATACTGTCCTGATTTTCCATCAAAGGATTGGTATAACTCTATAGCCAGCTCAGGCATCTACCAACTACGGAATGTTCATATCACATGGTTTAACCACAGGTCAACCTTACTGAGAACTCAGAACAAAGGGGTGACAGACCCCGATAGCTAACTCAGGCATCTGCCAGAAGAAGGACACACCTGTCAAATCTATGACTCTGGTAGTCCATAGGATGCAAACACTGGGCAAGTCGCACTTCACCTTAAAACTTCTCTGCTCAGACTTGAGTGTTATTCTGCACACAGCACCCGCCGTCTATGGTCCTTCTGCTGTGGAAAAGGCCCCACAAAAATCTTCAATTGGCAAACAAAGCCATTCATATATATATATATGTGTGTGCTGAATTGTCGGCATTAATTTGTCTTGCATGGAATTGTTGGGTAACTATTTGAAAAATAATAGTCTGATTTGAGTTGTTAGAATTTATTTTTAAAAATGCTCAAAATTTGTGATATTTGTTTATATGGAAACAGTCCTAGATTTTCATGTTCCCCAGCCTGCCATGTCTGTGCCTGTGTTCTATAAAACCTTGTATTTAAAACAAGCATTCCAAAATGTTTCTTTTCAATCAACAAACAGCCAATTTGTCTCCAAGTTCTATCTATGTCTGTCAGGTCTTTATGATATCATCAAATAGATAAAGGTAAAGCGGCCGTCTCTTAAGAGACAACTCCCATGGGAGTATAAACGGCTGGTGGCGAATTCCCGGTTTCCTTAGCATGCGTCAGCTTAGTGATCCTTGCAAGCTTCAAGTCTAGTGGAGACCAGGACTTTATTCTTACAAGTTTTTATGACCACCCCCTTGGCAGGATGCAAACCCACTGAAAGGATACCTCCACCATAATCACACGGCTTAGAATGTACTCAATTAGCTGCTGAGTGCACAGGGAAAATTTGTCTCAATGAAGAGTTTTACACACTCTTTGCTCTTTGCAAACCCGGGCTCTTCTGCGTGTGAGGCAGACATGCTGACCACTATCAGAGTGGACAGGTGAAAAGAATAAAGACTAAAACCGCATGTAACATTCTTGAGATCACCATTGGAGCCATTTAAGATAGTTAATGTCTTTAATGATGCATTTTAGAAGCATATTGGTTGAGACAAATACTAATTGGTCATTCCATATCAAATCACCTAATATTTCTTAAGTCCCCATGGGTACCATCTTAGATTTTGATGAAATTTCAGTAGGTGATACCTTTTCTAGAGAAAATTCAACCCTTTTAAGAAAGGTAAAAATGTGACTCAAACACAAAATAAGATTTGTGCAGTTCATGGAGAAGGTACTGTCAATGATCAAAAGTGGATTGCAAATGTATGCGTTCCAGCAGAACCATAATTTAGCTGAAGCTGTGAGAAATATAAATTCTGCATTTAGAGACAATGCTGTTAGTGAACCAACAATGTGATTTTAGAAAAGAATGAAAAGAAAAAGGAAAAAATTGCTTGGTGAGTTTTCAGTTTAGAAGGCAATTGGCCAAAGCCATCAATGAAGATTTGAAAGCTGTGATGGAAAAAGATCGACAAACCCCAGTCAGAGAACTAGCAACACAATTTGTTGAAAACCATTGATGATGTGAAATGTGCTCCTGAAGTTACTTCAAAATAATGGGTTTTTTAGTCCCAATCAGTTGTTTTTTTTAGATGCAATACAAACTCATTCGGTCTTGACAGATCATCTTCCAGCACTTGAGTTTGTTACATCATCTGACTTGATAAGAACCAATATAAATTCTATGCACAGTGCAAGGAGAAATTATATAGAAGCTGAGTCAAGTGAAAGGATTAGGAGGGCCCTGAGACATATTCAGATGTTGTTTATGTTAATAGGGATAATGTGTACTATCGGTGCAAGAACCTTAAAGGCTGGAAGGGAGCTGCTGTTGTCCTCGGTCAAGAAGGACAGTTTGTTCTTATACGGCATGGTGATACATCCTTGTCAATGTAAATGGAACAGAAATGAAGTGAATAAGAGTAAGGAGAAGGTTGTAACTTCAGCTTCTAAAGATAAAGCCATGCAAAATTACTCTGACATCTCTGACAAACATGTATTGATTAGAACCATTTCAAATCATTTAAGAGTGATTTAACAAGAAGAAACATCTTGATAAATCAGTTCCACCATTATTAATTTCTCTCATCTTAATTTTCAGTTGCTTTTCATTGCAACTACTCAGACTGTCATTCTATGGCCTTCAGTAAACAGCGCAGATTGGAAATAAAGAATAAGCTCTAGGCGAGACTCTAACTCGTATCCCTTTTGCTTTGGAGAGCCTATCTTAGCACCATAGCTGCTCTTACCAATTGTGCTACGAGAGCCCTTTACTTTGATCTGAAGTAGTTAAGAATAAAAAGCTAAAGAAAAAAAAAGGACTTTATGTTGCTCTGGTCAAGTGATCAGCTTCAGCAAACAGATTTCTTTTTTTAAAAATTTAAAGTCCATGTCTACTGTATCTAATATTGTTAAAACTTGGAGTTGGCAAAAAAAAAAAGAAGTCAAATAGGACTTAACCGTCAAAAATGGATTGTATCAAAGGACTGATTTGACCGATCACTTCTAAAGAAGCTCAAATTTTTTTTACTTTCATGCTAAGCTGGCATGTCCTAATTTTTAGTTTGTTTAATCACAAATTTCAGTAAGGCCAGCACCGGCAGTGTTATTGCTTATTTTATTATTTAATTTTTATTTAAACAAAGTATTGTAAAATATTTTTATTAATTTTTAACTATTATTTACCTTCATCTTAACTTTTAGTTGTTTTTTTAATTACAATTCAACTTGGTTTTAATAAAAAAAAAAGCTATTATTATTCGTTCATTGTAAACCATTTTACACATTGTGATATAAAAAAAAAGACTATTAATAATTAAGATGCAGGTAAATAGCAGTCAAAAATTAATAAAAATGGTTTACAATACTCAGTCATTGGCGGCTTAGAACGAAAGTAAAAAAAAATGTTAGCTTCTTTAACAGTGATTGGCCAAATCAGTCCTTATGATGCAATCCATTTTTGATGGTTAAGTCTTCCTTTTTCCCAGAAAGTTAATGGTAAATTGAAAGCTGTAGATGTTTCATTTTGTTAATTCAACTGCTGGTACTGTAGTCCACTTTATGATGTCAGAAAAGTTTCTGAATTTTATTCTTTCTCATCAACATGCTGACTGATGCTTAAAAGAAGTGCCTTTTTATAAATGCAGGTCCCAAATACAATTTTCAGGATCATTACAATCCCCAGGTACATAATTCACAGATGCTTGCTATGAATCTCAGTAGGATCAGAAGGTTCCAAGCCAACATGCGTATCTGCTTCTGAAAGCAAATAGGCTCAAATCTGTTTTAGATTAGACATGCATTCACAAATAATTTCTTATATATATATACGTATATAATGATGATGATGAAAAATTACAAGCGAGTTGGTTTTTAGATTAAGTATGTTTTTAGAAACTTTACTGTGGTGGAATATTACAAGCATTTGTAATTGAAGCTGTTAGATTACTCTGTTGATTATGCATTGGAATTCAAGGCATGAAGTGTTAAGTTCAATCTCGGCTATTACAGAATGCTAGCTGAAACCTGCCCAGAGAGCGGGCCTTCAGCTAGTTCCTGCAGAAGGCCTAAACAAGGCCTTTGGGGCCCCAATAAGAGATCATGGATTTAAACTATGTATTTATTGAATCATGCCTTGTTTGAAAATCATCACCACCATGCACTCTGGGATCACATTTAATTTAAATATCTGGGGGAATTTCACAAAAGATAGGTGAATTAGAGAAAGATAGATGGAAAGCAGATCATTATTATCAATTTGATCTTGAATGCAGACCCCACAATATATTTCTTTTTAAAATTTTCAAAAACTAACTTTCTAAGAACATATCTGCGGGTCCCATTAGTACACTTAGAAAATTTCATGGGAATACGTTGTGTGGCTCCTAAGTTACGCTGTTGCATACAGATGGATGGTTCCAGAAGATTTAGAACAATTCAACGACGACAAATTACTGATAACCATTTAGTGCTATGTACAATTTATCGAGATATAGAATTTACTGAGAAGGTCAAAATAAAATAATACAAAGGAATAAGTAAAAAAGTAAATTTCATAAACTGGTTGATTTTATTTACACTGTAAAAGTCAAGAGTACAAAATGTAAGTTATGAATGCAAGTTTAACGAGGTAACATAAATCTAAAAAGCAAGGTTAATTATGAATGACCGCCACCCATATATGCTGCTTTTTACCGCAAAAATTAAGCAGTGGTGGTACAGTTACCTTGATGAAAATACTACCAGCATGATTTGAATCCTAAATTTATGGTTTTAAAAAACAGGTCTGGTTAAACACTCAGTAGAAACCGTCACATGACTGTCTTTTGGCAGCATGGTGTGTTGGGGGTGATCAATTACAAAAATTGGAAAAGGGTGTGATTATTGTGTAAGTAACTTTTCTTAACTTTTTGGGGCTGTGATCACTAAAAAGTTAAGAAAAGTATAAAAAACAAGTGTGAATGCTGCTGGACACAAACTAAGGGACTAATGTGGTATGAACTTCCATTGTAAATTGAACCCCCCACTAGAAACCTTTTTAGGAGGGGAATTTTCAAAACACAAAAAAAGATTTTCCCTACTTATTGAGGGGAGTGTGTGTGTGTGTGTGTGTGCAAAATTTCGTTGTAACTCTGCTTTCGGAGTGCCGCCATGGGATGGCATAAGCTTACAACTGAAAGAGAAATCCCAGGCTTTTGCCCAGCTGGAGGAAGGAGTTTCTGTGATTCTTGTGGTGCAAGATATTTAAGTGCAAATACGGCAGTTTATGTCCTGATGGGAACTGATGAAATGTAGCACAGCACTCCCAAGCAAAAAAACGTACTGGGAGGAAGAAGACCTCTCCTACTGCAGACAAGCTTCTAAAAAGTGAGATGAACAAGTCTACCATCTCAACAACTACATTGAAGGAAAAATTGAGATATTTTTCATTATTTGTTTTCATGCATTTATGTATTCACTCATATTTGTCCATACAATATCTCCAAAAGTTCTCAATGAATTCCAATGACATTTTGTGGAACAGTGTGTCATATGCTTAGGGAAAATTGAGTAAATTTTGGGGCGTATCTAGGAATTTCTTACAGTTACCTTGCCTGCATCATAGCTATATATGAACTGATTTTCATTCAGTCTTTAGTGACGATGCATTGGTAGAGGTATGCACTCTCTGAGTGCTTTCGAGTTTTCTCTGTATTGTCTTTCTATTTACCTACCTATCTCTTATTCCATCTTTTCTATATATTAGACTAGATACCTGACCTAATGGCGGAGTAAATTGCTGTACAAAAAAGGAATTTATAAAATAGAAAGATAGATAGATGGAAATCAGATAACATTTAATTTAATTTGTTTTTTAAAAAATTGATTTAATACCACTATTTCTTTACACTCTTTGAAAAAAGGGAGACTAATGTTGAAAAAAGGGTGTTGGGCTGATGTAAAAAGATATATATGTATATACAGCGCGCCAAAACTATGTAATATAAAAACTGTATTATTGTAAAAAAAAAGCAAGTGGTGATTTTCAATGATAAGAGATATTAAAAAAGACTTCACTTGCTATATTCACATAGACATGCACTTTGTTACAACCAAAATGTATCCAAGTCTCTCTCTTTCACTTTCTCTTTCTTTTCCCCTCTCTTTCTCTTTTTTTCTCTCTCGCCCTCTCTCTCTTTCACTTACTCATGTACAACTTTATTCCAAAACTACTCTTACAGACAGTTCCCCTCAATTTTGACCCCTTAACGAGAAAAAAACATTCCCCCCTTGGATTTTGACTCTAAAAGTAAAAAAAAAAGTTCCCTCTCGATGTCGACCCCTAAAAGTGTGAAAAGATTTTCCGCCTCAACTTTGACCCTAAATGTGAAAAAGAATTTCCTCTTCGATTTTGACTCGAAGAATTGAAAAAAATCTTCCCACTTGACTTTGACCCCTAAAAATAAAAATAAATGTTCCCTCATGATTTTGACACCTTAAAGTGAAAATAAAAATTTCCCCAGATTTCGACCCCTTAAATTGAAAAAGTTTCCCCTCGATTCTGACCCCTTAAATTGAAAAAAAAGATTTTTCCCTTGAATTTGATCCCTATAAGTGAATAAGCTCTTCCCCTTGATTTAGATCCTTTAAAGTGAAAAAATATTTCCCCCAGATTTTGACCCCCACAAGTGAAAAAAAAATTTCCCCATGATCTTGAACCCTAAAAGTGAAAAATGAAAGTTCCTTATCGATTTTAACACCTAAAAGTAAATTAAATTTTATCATAAGTTGTACAGCAATAACTTAACCGAACTACATCAAAACACGCCCTGTACAAACAATAAACTGCGCGATATGAGGTATGATAAAAAAAATGTCCTAGCTGCTTCTTACGTCACATTTTGATTTCGAGAATAGTTTTTTAAATCCCCCTTCTCCCTAAAAACATATTTTGGGAAGCGATTTTCAAAAACTAACTTGCTAAAGACCTGCCTAGGGGTCACATTGGTACACACAACCCTATAAAATGTTCTATGTTGAGTAGTTTTTGTGGTAGGCTGTCACATACAGCCTGACGGATGGACGGACATTGGCTAATTATAATAAGATTCATCTCTCCTTTTTCTAACTGGTCTCCTGGTGACTCTCCTTATTTATTCCATGTCTATACCTGTACACAAAATCAATTTTTAATTAGTCACTTTATGTCTGATCTATTGATCAATATTAGAAACTGTCAACCAAACTATCTTCAGTTTTCAAGTTGGTTTGGCTGTGTATATATGTATCCCACGTACAGTCTGCACCAATGGAGCTAGAGGGCTGAAAATTTCAGCATTTACTCCTTATTATATGTAGAACCCCCCCCCCCAAAAAAAAAATAATAGGGTTATAGTGGAGAGGTTCAATTTGCAATGTAAGTTTATGCTAAATTGATCATTAGTTTGTGTCATGCTTGTTTTTTGAAAATTCAGACTTTTTTAGTGATCACTGCCCAACAAAATGCGAGAGAAGTAACTTGTTAACATGAGTTATTGCAGTCGGACTCTAAAGTATAAAAGGATGTCATCTCAAGACAAAGGCGCTTATTATCTGTCCTTGAAACAGTGTTATTTACATTTGGTAGCAGAGCGTAGTTGGAGCATGGCGTTTATGAAATGGCCGCCTAAATTGGAGAATGAATCCAGTTATGAAAGCTGGAAGCGGGTTATAGAATATGGAGTGACCTCATGGACTTACACCCCATAAAGCAAGCATTTGCAATATATTTGTCGATGTCTGGTAGAGCTAAAGCAGCATCATCGGAGATAAGTCATGGATGATTTGAAAAAGGATGACGGTGTCAATATTTTACTGCAAAAACTTGATGGCTTGTTTTTACCTGATCAAGGTAGGAGGCAGTTTACTGCCTTTCATAATTTATATAATTTACAGAGATTGGATGATACTAATATCAATTGAAGCGTTTGACTTTCCCATGTTGGATTGAAAGTATAAGTGATAATATTACTACAGATGTTGTGGAATTTTGATAACAATATTATCCAGATTAGTGGGGAGAAGATTAAACTTGTGAAAACTACTTCAGGCCATTACATTCTTCCATTATCCCTATGACAAAAGAAGTGCAAGCTACTGTTATGCTGTCCACTGATGCTGATATAAAGTAGGTTGCTTTGAAATTGCACAAACAATCCGGACACCCTACTGTGGAAAAATTGATAAGTTTGTTGAAAAATGCCAAAATGAATAATTTCAAGCTAGAAAAAGAAATAAATTTGGCAAGTCAGTTGTGTGATATTTGTACAAAGTAGAAAAAACCCAATCCACATCCTATTGTAAGTATGCCCTTGGCAGCAGAATTTAATGAAACAGTCTCTATAGATTTAAAGGTATGGGGGAAATTGTATTTCCTAGTTATTGTTGATCTGGCTACCAGATTCTGTACGGCCACTGTGATTCATGACAAACAATCAAAAACAATAATTAAAGCCTCCTTTTCAAGCTGGATATCAACCTTTGATGCCCCCCAAAAGTTGTTGTCAGACAATGGTTATGAATTCAACAACACTGAGATGCGTCAGTTGGGTGAAACATTTAATATAAAGATACAGCTGAAAGTCCCTGGAGTAATGGCATTTGCGAATGACTAAATGCTGTAATTGGCGATATGGTTAGTAAGATAATTGCTGATACTTTGTGTGATATTGATGTTGCACTTTCTTGGGCCGTGTCTAACTAACCAGTTAGTTTGGAGATTCAATCCTGCTGTTCCTGACATCTTTCAAAGCCATCTCCCTGCTTTAGAGCAAGTTTCTTTGTCAACCATGGTGAGAGATAATTTGAATGCAATGCATGTGGTGAGACAAGAATTACTTTGTTGTGAACCCAGTGAGAAGATAAGATGTGCGTTAAGAAGGAATATTCAAAGTACACCTGCTGAGACTTTAACAAATGGCGATGAGGTGTACTATAAAAGAAATGATGGTAAGGAGTGACATGGACCTGGTGTAGTAATTGGACGTGATGGAAAATTAGTCTTAGTTTACCATGGGGGTATATATGTCCGCGTTCACACTTGTCACTTGGTTAAAGATCCGAAGGTTAATCATGATTCTTATGTTAAATCTGACTCAAGTGGTGTTTCAAATTGTAATGAACAGCAGAATGATTCTACAGAACATCATTACTCTCCAGAGGATGACGATGATGACAACATTTCTGAAGAAATTACGGTTAATGATGTAGGTGGAGAGGAAGTTTCTCATGAAAGTGAATCTCCAAGTGAATCCAATGCTCATAGTGGGACAAATAAAATTATAAGCAGAGCAGGAAAATCAACTGGAAAATATAGCAATTGCTACAATATTCCGCATGACTCCGATGGTTCTGTTGGTTGGATTAATTTAAATCATCTGAGTGACTGGTCTTTTGTTCCTGATGATGTGGAAAGAGTTGTCATGTTCAACTGGTGGAGGAAGCGGGACAGCAAGTGATAAGTGTGCATTGGGTGGTAACAGAAGATTAAGGATGTCAAGACTGACTAAAGCAAGAGGATACATTATGTTCAAGAAAGGATTCTCCAACTTGTTCGAAGGAATCTGTACGTTTGACCATATGTTTAGCAACTTCTAAACAATAGCAGGTTCACATGGTGGATGTAAAAGCAGCTTACCTGCAGGGAAATAAGATTGATCGCAACATTTATTTAAAGCCTCCTCCTGAATACCTCAATGGGAAATTGTGGAAGTTAAAAAAGATGGTGTATGGTTTATGCGATGCAGCGAGGGCTTGGTATATGCGAGTAAAGAGTGAGTTAATCTCATTATTGGTTCAGATGTGTTTCCTTGATCCATTGTTGTTTGCGTGGTATAATGAGGGCAAATTTGAAGGCATCATATGCATTTACGTAGATGATTTCCTGTGGTTAGGTACGACAGCCTTTGAGAAGCATGTTATCAGAAAGATATGTGACCTGTTCTCCATTGGAATCTCGGCATTAGCACCAATAAAGATAAGTCATCAATGAGCTGCCTTAAAAACGAGCGAACTATTGCACAATTAGAAGGCTGAATATCGTGCTCTACTTGGACAACTTAATTGGATTGCTACTCATACCAGACCAGATATAGCTAAGTGTGTGATATACTAAGGCTACTGTTGGAGCCGGGTCTACCGTGCCCCTACCCACCATGATTCTAAATTTAGGGTACCAAAATGTTCCTTAGGATGTCCTCTTTCAGAAAAAAGATGTTCCCAAAAAAAAGTTACATATCTGAGTACTTTAAAAGGCTAAATCATGGTTTTTAGACATTAGGAATTAAAAAATCCACGTTATAAAATAATTAATTTATAGGTATTTCAGGATTTTACAAG
>VCCN01004182.1:6553769-6564927 GCA_006491835.1 Architeuthis dux | reverse complement strand
GTTTCGTGCTCCTGCCTTTCCATGAGAGTGCTGTTAGCTCAACGGTTAAGAGCATGGCCACGTATAAGCTGCTTCCAGGATGGACGTGGGTTCGATCTCTGCACAGTGCTCGTTTATTTATACGATATAGGCTGCTCATAGGTTTATCAATCGCTAACACCTATGACGGGCTGATATGGGTTTGCAATAAATAAATGTCTTTATAATTAACATATATATATTCTTAAAATATTAAAATATTGTGTTTTGAAGTTATTTACATAATATTTATTCATACAAGTATCTGTAACTTCAAGACACAATGTTTTAAAGAGAAAGTGTCTAATTACTTTGGGGCTATCCTATGTAGGTCTATGTATGTATATATAAATATATATGTATACATGACCAGGGTATCAATGTGTATCTGACAATATTAGAGTTGAAAAGACAAAGACAGAGGGCCATTTTTGTGCAAATGAGATTTTCTTTATTTCAACGTTTCGCCAGATTGTACCAGCTTTGTCAAGAAACATGTAATAGAGAATACAAGTGATCTGTCTGTTTATATAGTGTTCATGCCTGGTTGGTGGGCAGGTTTGAGTGATTATTAAAAAATCGGAGGATTTTTTAAGTATTCAGAAGGGGGGGGGGCAGAGTTTAGTCCATGTGTAGGTCAGCCGGTATCAGATGTCATTTGATCTTCAAGTGTTTGAGGGTGGGGCAGTGGATTTATATTTTTGTTGAGAGTGGGTCATTAGATGTTTCTGGGTACTATGTCTCTAGGGGTGGTATTAAGTTTCATATTAGTGTATATGAATGAGAGATTTAGGATCAAAGGGAGCAAGTTTGTGGTCAAATGAATTTTATTAAATGGATGGTCTATAAATTGGGGTAGTGTCATGTATCATATGTTAATTTGCTGATAGGAATTGGTTATGGCGGGTGTTCATGCTATGTATCTGGGATGTGTTAAAGGGGTGTATTAAAAGAGTAGTATTTAAGTTATCTGAATGGTTGATGTTGTGTGTGAGTCGAAATAGGGAATGGGTGTTTTAACAGTTTGGGGTTTGTGAGGAATAGTGTTTGGGCTGATATTGTGTATTGGCAATTTATGTTGTTTGATAATGAGTTTAGCTAATTGTGGACATATATTAAAACGACCCAGTCGTTGATCAATGGTGTTACATTGAGAAATAAAAGCTGATTCTATACATTTTCTTTTGTTTCTATTATGATCAGTTTTAATGATTCGGGTGTGTGGTAAGTCAAAATTGTAGCCTAATTTGTTTGGATGTGTTGTGAGTACTTTGGAATGGTCATCTATTTTGAGTGCTCTACAGTGTTCATAAACTCCCTTTTTGATTGGTCTAGATGTCTCTCCAATATATACTTTAGGGCAATCCTGACATGGGACTGCATATATGCATGCTTCGGGTTTACTCTCTGTGGTTTGGAAATCAAATCTCTGATGATCTTGGATGTGCTTGTGGTGATATTTATGTCTGCATTTCCTATGTTATGGGTGAGTGTCGTGGTTTGTGAATTGGTGTGTAATGAGATATATCTAACAGGTGTGATATTGTTTTTGTCATTTTTGCAAGTGTTGTGTATCTTGTGTGGTTTTCCTTTTGCATTGTGAATGAAGTGGTGGGGATAGTCGAGGTTCTTAAAGGTATGTTCAATATTGTTTTCTTTGTTCTGTAGATATTGGGGGCTGTATGTCCTGAGGGCTCTTAAGTAAAAACCTGTGATTTATGACAAAAATCACACCCCATACCTCCCACCCACTTAATAGCTGATACACAGAACCACCTAAACTAAACTTCCCCACCCCACCTGCTTTAAACCATACACAGAACTCTCAGCCAAAATTTAGGTCACTTGCCACCACCTTTCTTCAACTAGAACAGCTCACTTCGTTCGACTACCCCAGCATGGATGGCTGCACTTTTCTGCAATGTTCACAACTTCTGATGAAGTTGCTCGCAGCAACGAAATGCATAGGCTTATCTTTGTGATAATAAATATGTTTGAGACGTAACACGCTTTTCTCAATCTTTGATTTCCACATTGTCTAGTTACATCTATCATTCTGTCGGATTCCCTTACATCCACATAACAAACACATATATATATATATAATTTCCTCTTTTACTTATCTACTTCCTCTATTCAAAATAGATTATATCTAAATACTTTCCATCACCTTGTGTTTCCTACATTAGCCATTCCGAATGTGCTTTGCCGCATTGTCAGCATTTTCACATTTCAAGAGGTTCCCTGGGCTGATGTCCTTTCTCAGCTCTTTTACACCCCCACCTGATCACCCATTAGCATAGGTTCAGTAGCCAAACATCCATTCATAATACCCCCCCCCCCTCTAAATAGTGTAGTTATATGTACCTGTGTGATAAAGTCCCAAGACTATAATAGCTTTTGCTTTTTTACTGTATCTATTAGATAAATTTATTAAAATTTGGCTGTTTTTCTACTACTGTTTCTCTATATCAGGGGTCGGGAACCTTTTCAACCCAAAGAGCCATTTTTAGCTAAAAAAAAATAATTGAGACTATCGGATACCGTATAATTTATTATAAACAAAAATACATACAAGAAAACCTAAATTTAGCTAACTTTTTTCTTACTCAATTGTGATTTGGGGTTTTGAATCTTATCTGAAATTGCTGCAATGTCCGGGTCATAAACGAAACGAATCTAAGACGCAACAACAACAAAAAATGATATGAAGTGAAAATTAACCATTAAAATCTTTGAAGAAACCGAACTGAAAAACGAAATGAATCCATGCCTGGTTATTATATTACCAATGGAGGGCTCATTTTTAGAAGTACTTATAAATAAAATTTTTATAAACCTAAATACGCCCCGGAAAATAATTTATTTATTTGCTCAAAAAAACTTTTCACAGCGCTTAAGAGCCACTTGAGATAGGCTAAAGAGCCTCATGTGGCTCCGGAGCCCTGCTCTATATAATACTTGTGTCTGGACTTACTATTTAATAAATTCAGGTTTCTAATTTTGAATAAATAAGAAATTGTTGTTAATTGTTCAGATAAGATATTGTGTACCTGTTATTCATCTAAACATTCAGGTAGCTTAAAACCTTGTGTATATGTATGTGTATTTTAAAGCATAACATAAACTCCAAAAAGCATGCTTGTAGGTAATCAGTTTTTGATTAACTAGAAATGAGGTTTATTTGCAGCATACCTTGCAGCGTTCTTAGGATTGGCTGTTAAATATTAATAGAATTAACCACGCTTTCTAGTTTGTTAACCATCTATCAATAGAGTGGCAAAGTGCTGACGTCATCAGCTGACTTCCGGTTCCAAGCACAAATTTTCTACTACTGTTTTTGCATAGAGAAAATCTTGTTTTTATTTCATCATTTTTTTTGTTATTTCAGCTGCAAATTTTTTTGTTATTTCAGCTGCAAATTTGGATAGGACAGCCAGTTTGTACTGAATAAGGAATTTTGATAAGTTTTAGTCATTTTATGATGACATTAGCACTTTTCCACTCTATCACCTAAGCATGTTCTTAGAAGTGTGCTTTGTTCTATAGGATGCAATTTTTTTCTATAGTTTTGAGAATGGTGATTAACATTCAACACGTTTGTGTTGTTAACACAATATCTCGGCCGATCCATTCTTCGGCCTTCTTCAGGTGTAATATCTGAATGTGATGGGGTAAACAGAAGTTTTTAATTTGAAGGGAGCTGGCTTCCGCTGCTCAACAGGCTCATACTCGACAAGACAAAAACAAAGTAACACCTGAATCCTACGTTATAAGGGTTACCTCCTTAGAACTTTTTAAAATATATATATATTAAACCTGAAGAAGGCTGAAGAATGGATCGTCCGAAACGTTGTGTTAACAATACAAACAACAAGATCAATCGTCCGAAGTACTATTTGATGGACACAATTTGTTTAAATTTTGACATCGTTCCTTTTTAGATGTGTTTGTTGAGAATTAGAAATATAGAAATGAATTAAACAGAATAAGTAGAAGACCCACCAGAAATTAGTTGAGAAAGATTTTGTTGTTTATATGTTCTTCGGTAGTGCTGTTTTTCCCAGTGAGAGTTTAAGTTCCCTAAGGGTATTCTCTCGTTTGTCTTCTAATGGCTTCTTTTTAGCTTTATTGGTTTCTCTATTCTTAATTCTGAATTCAAATTCAAATTTAAATAATATTTTCCTATTTCTTAATTTTAAGCTTTACTCTTTTGTTTATTCTTTATAATTTAGTAATAACTTAAGGTTTCTGTCCCCAAAGCTTTCTTCAGTTTTCAAGTTGGTCTGGCTGGCTATGAGTGTATCACAGGGTGCTAGAGGGCTGAGAATTTAGACATTTACTCCTCATTATGTCTAGAAAAAACTTTTCTTTTTTTAAAAAAAATTTCCCTCCTAATTTAAGTTTTCAGTGGGGGTTCAATTTGCAATGTAAGTTTATGTTAAATTGATCTCTTAATTTGTGTCTGGCAGCATTCATTTTTTTGAAAATTCAAACTTTTTTTAGTGATCACAGCCCAACAAAAGGCAAGAGAAGTAACATTCATTGATCACCCCTTTTCCCAATCTTTTAATTGATCACCCGCAACACAGCATGCTGCCTAAAGATGTTGGTCAAATGAGGGTTTCTATTGAGTGACTTACCAGACCTGTTTTTTTAATTTTCGGTTTCTTTTTGTTGTATGAATTATTTTAATCTATCTTCTCATATTTCCGTAAGAATACTGATATTTTTATTTTTCATGAAATTTTACAACTTGGCAGTATTAATTCTCTAGTTATTGACTCTTACCATGTATGTCGGACTATAAGATGAATGCTTTACAAGGATATTTGGAGGACTACCACTTCCTGCAACTCATCCAAGCCCCATATCGAGCCTTGGTAGACAACCCCTAGTATTAATACCAGTGAATTGGACGTAGTGTAATATTTGCATTTGCATTTTTTCCCCTCTCAAATCAAATGTCCATCTTATATACCTGCATATATGGTAACTTGAAATATAAATTTTGTTTACTTCTTCCACTGAAAGAACATGATGGCTTTTCCTTCATCTTTGACATGAAGGCCATTTAATAAACATCCGAGTGAAATTTTATTAAATTGATATAAAACAAATTTGTTTTTATTATATCTTTTACTAATTACACATGCTGTCAAAAAATGACAGCTTATTTAAATAATTTTGCAATTGCATTGTAATTAAAAAAGATATCAAAAACATTTTTTGGCCCTGTATTTTCTTTTTTGATGTTCAACCAGAATGAAGCCAGATTTTTTACGCATTTACAAAAATAAAATAAATGAGGGAGACTTCTCTATAATTAACATTTAATACCATTGGACCATTAAGTGGTGTTTTATGTAAGTAGATGTTTGGTTCCATTTTCTTTTTTTCATTCTTTTACTGTTCTTCCATTGCTTTGGTCATGTCACTTGATTGTTCAGATGCAAAACAAAAAACAAACTTCTTTTTATCTTTGTGTTTCAGATTTGATTCTCCTCACATCATCAACAAAAAATGCCATTGGTTAGGCAAGAACATACTACTCAAAATGTCAAATCATTGGACCTGAAAAGCCATGTTCAAGGCAAGGTGTACAAACGTGACCCAGACAAGAGGTATGTGCGCATTAGGATCCAACTTGTGAATGGGATGGATTTTGGACAGTTTTGTTAATGTTTAGGTCTTTGCTTTGTGTGTGCGGGCGTTTTTTTGATTTGTTTTTGTTTTCAAATGTTAGACTTGGCTTTTCTGGTTGCCAGGTGATGACACTGCACAAAAAACATAGGGCACAATAAGCGAAGAGTGTGTGTGTGTGTGTGTATATAATATATATATATTATATACACACCAGTGTGTGTCTGGTGTGTGCATATTCAACACATGTCCTCTGTATGTGAGTTCAACATGTGTGTTTTACTGGTGAATGTATGTATCCGGGATGCACTGTCTGTTTGCACTGTCTGGTTGTGAGAAGGAATACAACTATCTTTGCATTTGTGTGAAAAAAAAAAAAATATTACTGATACTATTGTTCGGACTGAGATCCTCATCTTGGTTGTCATTTCCACAACGTTTCGGCCGATGTACCCTCCGGCCTTCTTCAGGTGTCAAGTTATACTAACACCTCATCTCAGAAATACCGAACTCAGTTAAAAAAAATATATATATATATATGCGGGAGACATGTACAGTATGTGCAAAAAGTATTTGATACATTTTAAAAAGTTTATTTTAACATCCTCAAAAAACTCAAAATTTACAGAATTTGGACCAAAGATTAAAAATTTAAAAAATCAAAAAATAATTGAAACAAAACTGAACATTGAAAAGTTATGTACTAAAATCAGAAATCTCTGGTCCAAATTTTGTCAGTTTTGAAGCTGTATGTTAAAATGAACTTTTTGACATGTATCAGATACTTTTTGCACTCAATGTGTCTGTGTATATACATACAAGGTTGGATTAATAAATCTGTAGCCTGACACATAGTTATTAGCTGAATTTTGATCTGAAAATGTGTGTATGAGTAGTTCGCATATAAAACCACTTTAAAACAGAAAAAAAAATCCCTGAATGTGAAATGGGCTCTAAGACTTTTTGCCAGAAAGACATTTTACCAAAAACAGGTTAGCTGACAGATGTTTCGTTGGGCGGACGTTTCGCCGAAAATCATTTATGTCAGAAATTATATTTTTATTTTGGGTTTTTTATTTATGAATCTG
The DNA here is from genome assembly GCA_006491835.1 of Architeuthis dux. Classification (NCBI taxonomy): domain Eukaryota; kingdom Metazoa; phylum Mollusca; class Cephalopoda; order Oegopsida; family Architeuthidae; genus Architeuthis; species Architeuthis dux. Next base: position 6,558,178 of record VCCN01004182.1, on the reverse strand, counting down.
CATGTCTCAAAATATTTATATTTCATATTGCAAAAAAAATAATTAAACATAAATATATGTTGATTTAAAGTAAATTTTCTTTTCTTTTTTTTTATCTTTCGTCTTTTTACTGACGGACAACAACTGTCTTTATCCATTGACCATTTAAAGGTTTTAAAAAAACCCCAAAAACAATGAAATTTCTGAAAGATAATTTTCTTTTCCATCTTAGACAAGTTTGGAAGAACATCATGGTAATATAAAACAAATATTATAAAATGAAATTTTACGAATGATTAGTAATATCCATTAATATATATATATGTAATTTAAATTTTTAGTAATACAGGGGGTCCCCAGGTTACAAATAAGTTCTGTTCCTAAGTCGAAACAGTTACATACGGTGCGTATCTAGCGTCAGTTAGTCAAATGTTTGTCTCAGTATATAGTATATATTTTAAATTTCTATGCATAAAACCCATTAAAGAAATAATAATAATTAATAATATTTCATGCTGTTTGGATTGTTTACATCAAGTGTCTGGCGATTCTTGGAAGGTCTATGTCCAATGATGGACGCTAAAAGGCTGATGATTAAATGGTCTTGTTCTTCCATATGCGTATGTATACAACACCATGATTAACTATACAATTAATTGAATAAAGCTTCAAAAAGTTTTTCATTGTCATTACAATAATAAAAAAAGTAACCACAGTGAATGTGTGTAGGGGAGGGGCATTGATGATTAATAATTAAGATGACATTAATTCGATGATGCGCGGGAAGATGGAGAGATGGGCCTTGTGTTGGAGAGTCAAAACTTAATTCTGTCAGTGGTGCTGGAGTCTATTGAAGTAGGCATCAAGGGAGGTTTGAACAGAGGCTTTCTTTTTTTCATCATAAATGGTCTTGTAGCAGCCGAGGCCGTTGGTAACTGTTCTGTAAACTTTGGCAAACCTCTCTGCTTAGGATCTTGCTCCTCTAACTTTGATGCTTCAATGGGACGTAAGGCTTCAGCTAACTCCTTCGTCAAAAACCTCTGGGGTTTCTAGGTAACAGTCTTCTTGTTCAAATGTTAGCATCTGCTGCTTCAGCTCCATAAGGTTCTCATTGGACAGTTCTTGGGAATGGGATTCAAGTAACTCTACAACATCATCTTCATTGATATTTAACTGCATTTGATTCTCAAGATCAACCACAGCTTACCTGGATTTGGAGATGTCGTCAGTTGTAAAGCCCTGACAACTATGTGCGAATTCCTTTCATGGTTGATTGCTTTATTTCATCCCAAGAACATTGCAATGTTTTTGATGGCATCATAAATGTTATAATTCCTCCAGAACTCCTTTAATTTTGTTGCATTATCTTGGCTAGCCCTGTTTGCTTGTGAGAAGGTCTGGCGTGTGTAATAAGATTTAAAGGTGGCTATGGTCCCCTGATCCATAAACTGAAGTAGCATGGTGGTTTTGGGGTGTAAAAAGACGATCTTTACATTTGAGTGAAGGTCATCTAAAGTGATTGGATGTCAGGGCGCATTGTCAAGCAGAAGGAGAATCTTGAAAGGAAATTTCTTTTCAAAGGAATAGCGTTCAACAGTAGCCTTTGAATTTGCATTCTAAATAACAGGAAGAGCTGCCTTATTGATCCGGTGAAGTGCCCTCGGATTTAGGGAGTGATACACAAGCAAAGGCTTAAGCTTGAAATCTCCGGATGCGTTATCCCCAAGCACTAACATCAGCCTGTCTTTGTTTGCTTTATGCCCTGGAGCACTTTTTTTCCGGTTTGGAAATGTAGGTTTTATCTGGCATTTTCTTCCAGTATAAGATGGTCTCATCCACGTTGAATATTTGCTCTGGCAAATAACCTCCCCTCCGCAGTAATTTTTTTTCCACTTTCCTGTAAACTCACTCGCAGCACTTACATCCGCACTTACTGCATCACCTAGCACTTTGAGATTGTGTAAATTTGTCCTTCCTTTAAACTGATTAAACCATCCTCTACTTGCAACACCTTCTTCCTCACATTGACCGTCACTTGCTACACGTTTAGTCTCTAAATCATTGAAAAGGCTAAGGGCCTTTTGTTGCAATAAGGCTAGGCTAATAGGAATATGATGCTGGTTTTGGTCCTCTCACCAAATCATCAATAGCCTTTTCATTTCAATGATCAAACCACTGTGCTGCTTTGTGTTAATATTAGCCTTCGTCGGTGGGGGGGGGGGGCTTTTACATAATCCATTATGCATACTTTGTCCCTTAAAATTGTTCAGATTGTTGACCGATTGCAGCCAAACGCTTTTCCAATGACATGGCATTTAACCTCTATCAGATTACTTTATTATATCCAGTTTCTGTTCAATCGTGATCATTTGTCTTTTGACAATCACTTGCATCACCTTTACGCTTTGGAGGCAAGGTTACGAGATTGAACTCTTTAGGAAAACAGATGCCATGTTGGAAAGAAAAATTGTAGAGAGTCACATGTGATGGAAGCTTAGTTGAAGACTAGTGGCAGCAGTTGAGTGCCAAGGAGTGGACCTTCAGCGAGAATTTTCAAAAAACAAAAAACTCATTGAGGGGAGTGTGTGTGGGAAAAATTTCAAGTTTCTACTCTGAACGGTTAGGGCTGGGTGATGTCTGGATACATAGATAGATACAAATGTCAGAACACATGAATAACCTAAACTCAGTAACAGTGTTTAAACAGATCTGTTTAGGGTGTAGCATAGTCAACGATCTGTACTTCTTCTTCTGGTCGCCGAGAGAGAGGATCAGAGATAATAGTCTCAGAGAAGGAGAGAGAAAAGAGAGATGATCATTTCTTCCGCGGCTGCGGACTGCGATGATGATGACTCTCTGTCCGGGTCTGCTGACGGCAGCTGATCTCTGTGGAGGGAAAATCGTTTCGGACAAAAACTCTCCTACGTGTGTGGAGAGAAAAGATGACAAAATTCACGGATCTTCAAATTTAAATCTGGGGTTTTATTTCCGCATACGCAGGACAATTTCTGGGCTGGTCTGCGGATTTCATCGAGGTACGGAAATTCTGTTGCCTTTGGTTTTCTAAAAGAGTTGGTCACTTTTTAGAACTACTGCTACGAAAATCAAACTGGTAACTGCCTCCTCTACCCAGCCTGGCGGGGAGCGGACCTCCTGGTCGACCCTGTTGATTCAGGTCGCAACCCCAACTGCCCCCCCGACCCCAACTCTCCCTGTCCGTTTTAATCTACCCCTTATATCTGCTAATGGTCATACGCTCATTCCCTCTTTTCAAATCTTCAAAAGATACCTGATCCTCCAGTTGGTCACGTAGGCAGTTTAACACATATTTCAAATCTGACCAACTCTCAAAGGCTACTGGTAACATGATCTGGGGGTATTTTGTTACAAGGGTAGCATTCAGTGAAATGCAAAACACAGACAAATGATACCAAAAGTAATGTCAAAGTATATAATAAGAGGTCTGGTTAGTTCCTCAATAGAAGCTTTCATGTGACAAATGTCTTTTGGCAGAATGCTGTGTTGGGGGTGATCAATTAAAAATTGGAAAAGGGGGTGATCAATGAATAAGTTACTTTTCTCGCCTTTTGTTGGGCTGTGATCACTAAAAAAAGTTTTAATTTTCAAAAAACAAGCATGAATGCTGCCAGACACAAATTAAGGGATCAATTTAACATAAACTTACATTGCAAATTGAACCCCACTGAAAACTTAAATTAGGAGGGAAATTTTTTTTGGGCAGTGATTACTAAAAAAGTCTGAAATTTAAAAAGGACAAGCTTGAATGCTGTTGGACACAGTGAGTGAACAATTTAGCATAAACTTACATTGCAAGTTGACCCCCACCCCCCAAAAAAAAAACCTATTTAGAGGGACAATTTTAAAAAAAAGAAAATTTTTTTTCTAGACATAATAAGGAGTAAATGTCTCAATTTTCAGTCCTCTAACTTCATTGGTGCGACCTGAACGCATGATACATATATAGCCAGTCAGCCAGACCAACTTGAAAACTGAAGAAACCTATGTTAGCAGTTTTGGTTGACGGTTTCTAATAAGCTGAGTTGCTCATCTGTATATGAGAGAGAAGCCATGCTTTTAGCAACATGTGTCGCCTTAGGAAAAGAACAAGTTTTAAGAACAAAATAAGTTCATTAGTCAGGGCAATTAAAATTAAATTCTGGCCTTGTGACAGTCATTGTCTCTTTTTGTTTCACTTTGTCTTCCATTGTTTTTTCTTTCTCTTTGTTTATCAGTTACAAAATGTACTGGAACTATAAAACATTCACTGCATGTTAAATATTATTAAATTAGTCCTTTTCTATAACATGGAAAATCCTGCTTGGAATTACCAGCTATAGAAATTATACAGTCAACTTGTTGTTCCATATATTTTACCATGACCATCTGTTTATAGATGAGGTATTTAGAAG
>VCCN01004182.1:6517934-6528350 GCA_006491835.1 Architeuthis dux | reverse complement strand
ACATCTCTTTCTCTCACGGCGACCAGAAGAAGTACAACCGCCATTATGCTACAATTATAAGAAATGGCTTCTTCTGTATTAATTTTATAGGAAGAATATTGGGTAGTTTCATGTTTCATAAATGAATTCATTTTTCTTTCTATTTCAGAATTTTTGTCAACAGGGGTCTCATGTTACAAAATGTGAAATTTCTGGGATTTGACATGGATTACACCATTGCTGGTAAGTAGTTTTAAGCTTTCTCTTATATAAATAAAAGTCTGTTTATATTCAGTGAAAATCTGTGACTCACTATTTTTACATTTCAGCTCTCTTCAGGTGTAGAGTATTGATGCTGGTCTTGTTGTTCTTGTATGTCAGCTTTTGTCTCTGCCGTCCTGAACCTTTTTGCTCACTCAGTTTGATTGGGTTGTGTGTTTTTAAGACCAACAACAAAACTCAACACAGAACAAGTTCACCTAAAGATCAGAGATTATACTGCCAAAAACATAGAAAAAATATATTATTATATTATTATTATATAAAAGTTGAAAAGTGGTTTCTGTCACGCTAAAGCAAACAGATGTTTAAAATTAACAAAGTCCTGCTGTGATTCCAACCTCAGACCCGGTGGGAGGCAGGCAAGTAGCATATCTATTAGGGTAATGTTACCTGTTTGAAAATTAGGTGAAATTAAGTTACAATTAGCAACCGACCAAGCAAGAGCAGGCGAAAAACAAATGGCTGCTGCTGATAACAGCTTTACTCACTTGCTTGTCTTTGCTTTTATTTACATCCAGTATATATTACTGCACAAAGCCAAATAGAGGGAAATGGGGTCAGAAGATTGTGTTGTACCAATCCATGATTTATCCATACATAACATACATAATGCTGGCATTTTTGACTGGTACTATGCTAGTCATTGAATATTAACAAAATCTCAGACAAAAACTTAATTCAATTATGAAATTTAATTTTCTCTACATCCTGTCATGATTCCTCCATTATATTCATGTATCGGTGATCATTTAGGAAAAGAGGATTTACTCTCATCTCTAGAAACTAAACACAATTATTATTTCTTGAAATAATTCAGAAGTACAAAGTGCTTAGAAACTGCCAGTTTAAAAGCTGTAGAGAGATTTACCTAGATTTACTTGGCCTAGAAGTTGAAAATTCTTTCAGCTTCAATGACTGTAGCTATTGCAATGTCTGATATGAAGTATTAAATCAGTTCCTTTATGAATAAATACTGAACACAGTTGATAAGTCACTTAATGCTTAATGTCTGAATTAAAATGTCCCAGTAGACTTCTAAAAGAGATCTATGAGACATATATGTTCCCAGCACTCATAGAAACCATGGGATATATATGTCCCATGGGTCTCAAAAGAGTTAAAATGATTGCTTTTGATTGTATTGGCAGCTGCCACATTAGCAGCTGCCATATTAGCAGCTGCCATATTAGCATGTATTTAAAGAAAAGGTTTATCAAAATTGGTATATTTTTGTTAATTGATTCTAACATTGAAGATGGAAGAAAATGAGCAAAGTCTTCTTTTTTATCTTAAGATTTGTGTAGTTTATGGAAAAGGTACTGTGAATGATTGAATGTGTCAAAAGTGGTTTCATGATATTCCACGATCGAGTAGACCAGTTGACGTTGATAGCGATCAAATGAGAATAATCAATGTTATATAACATGGGTGATAGCACCAGCTTAGTTATGTCAGTTACTTTGTTGTGTGACTTCCACTTGAGCCAAAGAGACCGTAATCAACTGTATTTAAATGTTTCGTTTTTTTAAACAAATTGTGATGGGCAATGGAAAGTGGATACTTCACAACAATACGGCATGCAAGAGAGACTTAAGAGAAAGGCCATAATATTCCATCAGGATAACACTAGACTGCATGTTTCTTTGACCAGGAAGAAGTTTTTTCAACTGGGAAGTTTTTACTCATCCACTATATTCAGCAGATATGCAAAAGGCATGTAGATCAGTTCTTTGCTGAGATAGATAAAAAGTTCTGAGAGGATTGAATTATGAAGTTGTCTGAAGTGGAAAATAGTGGAACAAAACAGTAAATATTTTGTTTAATAAAGCTAAAGTTGAAAATAAAATAAAAATCAGGAGGACAAGGTCAGGGCTTGAACAACATTTCATACACCAAGAACAGGATGTGAGAACAAATAATCCAAACTCAGAACGGTTTTTACCCAAACTTTGAGAGAGAACAGCATGCATAGAATAGACAAATACAATTAATCTTCCCATAGGTTGTCGTCTGCAACTTCCTTTTCTTCAAAGCAGATGAAACCATCTAAACAGAGCTAAGCTATGTTGGGGTGATCAATTAAAATGAAATGTGTTTTCCTTTTTCTTTTTTCCTTTTTGTGGTTTGATTAGATCTTGGATATAAACTTGCAGCAAACTACAGGTCTCAAAAAAATCATAAACTGGCATTCCAAGGGAAATTATGATTAAAACGTTGGAAAAAGAGGTGATCAATGAATAAGTTACTTCTCTCGCCTTTTGTTGGGTTGTGATCACTAAAAAAGGTCAGAATTTTCAAAAAACTGGCGGGAACAAACTAGTGACCAATTTAGCATAAACTTACATTGCATATTGAACCCCCCCCTCTAAAACCTATTGGGGGGGGGGGTTAAAAAAACTGTGCAAAATTTCAAATTTCTACTATGAACGGTTAGGGCTGGGCAAAGTCCGGATACATAGCTAGATACATATAAATGTCAGAACACATGAATAACCTAAACTCAGCAATAAACCAGTGTTGTGGATAGCAGTGATTAACAAACAACAACTAGCATTCCAAGGGAAATTATGAATCACCACCACCACTATGTTGCTTTTTACCTAGTAAATTAAGCAGTAGTGGTGGTACAGTTACTTTGATGAAGATATTACCAGCATGGTTTGAATAATAAATTTATGATTTTAAAATAAAACAGGTCTGGTTAGTCATTTAATAGACACCGTCATGTGACCAATGTCTTTTGGCAGCATGCCGTGTTGGGGGTGATCAATAAAAAGATTTGGAAAAGGGTGATTATTGAGTAAGTAACTTTTCTTAACTTTTTGGGGCTGTGATCACTAAAATGTCCAAATTTTCAAAAAACAAGTGTGAATGCTGTTGGCTCAATCTAAGGGACCAATTTGGCATGAACTTCCATTGTAAATTGAACCCCCCACTAAAAAGATTTTTAGGAGGGGTATTTAAAAAAAAAACAACAAAAAAACCATTTTCCCTATTCATTGAGGGGAGTGTATATGCCAAATTTCAAGTTTCTACTATGAACGGTTAGGGCTAGGCAAAGTCCGGATACATAAAAATGAATAACCTAAACCCAGCAACAGTGATTAATCTGTTGTGGGTAGTGGTGATTAAACATATTCCTCGAACAGATTCCACATTCTTCAAAGCTGAAGATACTAATTTCTGAACTTGGGGTGAACTCCTTTCCAGTCAGCATGGAAGAAGAAAATAAAGGATGGGGTTAATAAGTCTATAAACTCTCTTCTCAGAGAACTAACATCAGTGAAGAATTCTGTATTTTTTTAGTTCACTTATTTATGCTTTTTAAAAAAAGAATTTGGGTTAATTTATGTTACTTATTCTTTGATGTGAATTTATATCATTCAGATGCATTCCTACAATCAAAACCCTCTCTATCTATGTGAGTCAACAAGTACAGATAACTATACCTTCGTTTTAAGATGTCCTTAGTTTTTATAAAAAAACACACTCCCCAAACAGATGGAAAGGGGAAGGAAACACTTTGAACACTGTAAAGCAGTTTGGCTTTCTGATGCATATTTCACCTCAGAAATGGCTTTTATTTCAGCTTCAGGACAAATAACACACACATGGTTTGAATTTATGCTTACGTATCAAACATACCCTGAGAAACTATTTAATGTCCTAGTATGTTTGTGTTCTGGTAAAATACTATAAGTATAAATAACCTTACCTACTAACTCCTCTATTTCAGATTATTGTTAATGACAAAATATTTTACCACCTGGAGTTGAAAGACGGAGTAGGAATTTGGTAGTCCAGTGGGGGTATAAGGCTATTAGGTAAAAATAAAAGTCCAGTCTAGTGATAGGGTTTTCTGCACTTCTATCCATCAAGTCGCAGGCTCGCAATAAGCTCCAAGTTGAGAATGATTTAATGCTCTCTCACTAATAGACCCACAAACCGAAGATCTGGTAGCAATAAAACAAGAACAGAGATCACATTGATGTGTATATCAGATAGCAGAAATCTTATTTTTGTTGTAATAAATTGGAATTTCAAATGATGTGTTCTAATTATTTTTGCTTGCTTTCTTTGAGTAACAAATACACAGCAGCAGCTGTACAATTATAAAATTAAACTAATTCTTAGTATGAAGTTGTTTAATTATATGTAAAATAAAGTTATTATTTGAAATTATTCTTTGTAGCAACTTAATAAATGGAAGAGGCTATTAGGTAAATATTGACAAAAATGGGGAATGACTCAAAAAGGTTGGGAACCACTGCACTAGCAGTAAGACATAGTCAAGATGGTTGGAGACAAACCGGAATGCGATGGATGAGCAGAGCGCTCTGTGTGTCATGCCATGCACTTCATGCTCCACAATGTGTTGTTGACCGATTTTGGAATCAGAGTTGTCCGTCCTGATTTTATTTAAGAGAAATTTTTTTTTATTTTCAACTTTAGCTTTATTAAACAATATATTTACTGTTTTGTTCCACTATTTTCCACTTCAGAATTCAATCCTCTCAGAACTTTTTATCTATCTCAGAACTGATCTACATGCCTTTTGCATATCTGCTGAATATAGTGGAGGAGTAAAAACTTCCCAGTTGAAAAAAACTTCTTCTTGGTCACCAAAGAAACATGTGGTCTAGTGTTATCCTGATGGAATATTATGGCCTTTCTCTTAAGTCTCCCTTGCATGCCGTATTGTTGTGAAGTATCCACTTTCCATTGCCCATCACAATTTGTTTAAAATACAGTTAATCAAGGTCTCTTTGGCTCAAGTGGAAGTCACACAACAAAGTAACTGACATAACTAAGCTGGTGCTATCATCCATGTCCTAGACTGGTTGCCAATCATGGTTAGAGAGCCTAGTCTTCTTTGCTATTTACCCATAGTTGGGGGGAGAGAGATATATTCATGCCTTTCTCAAGGACATTAGTGCAAAATGAATGCAAACTCTCTCAGCCAGAGCTTGAACTCAGCTTGCTGATTCCATTCTCTGTGCCATTAACTATTAGGCTACACACAACTCGTGCAGGTGGCCTAACTCACAGTATGCGCAACTCATGACTTCTGACCCTGTGGTGCACCACAGCTTCTCCAGCCATGGTCATCTTCGATCACAAAGGACAAGCATGATGATGATTATCTGTATGATTACTATGAATAATGACAAATGAAGACACACAAAATATACAGCTTAACCCAATGAAAAAATGTTGAGGATTCAACATTGTCTGTTTTCTCAGTATCTTTGTAGTAAGACCTGAGTGTTTTCATAGGTTTTATTCAACAAAGAATACAGAGAAGAGAAAGCAAAGTTAGAATAGAATAGAATAATGGCCACTCATCTGACTGACAGTGCCATATTGGAACATAGAAAAATGCCAAGGAAAGTTGCTACCTTTATACATACAATGCAAAAGGGGAGATAAGCATAATTCATTTATGACTAGTAGTAAATATTCTTCTTAAGAAAGAAAATTTAAGAGTGTTGGGACTCTGTCAAGATTATATAATTAAATTAGCTGGGGTACCTGGTATTGTCTGGGGAAAAAATCTTTATACATGACAACACAGGAAAGCAAATTATATTTTATCAAGATTTCATAAAATGACACTCATCTGGCCGGCACAAAAAAAAACCTTAAATATAACAACACCGAGAAGGAAATTATAATTTGTACAGAATCCATAAAATTAAATAAGTAATTTGTTTTAAATTTTTTAAACTTTTAAATTTTGTGAAAAATTACTTCCTCAGATTTGCAAATGCCACAATTGAAATATTACTTGTCTCCCTTAGATTTAAAAATGCCAAAACTGACCTGAACCTAAATTGATCCTTAGAGGTCACCAGAGATCAGTGTCACCTATCCTATGTTCATCCTTGCATCAAATTACCCTTGTACACAAATGTGCAGCGTACAGCTGTTTGGGAGTCTATAAAACATAAAGAAACAAACATTTGTCTTCTTTATAGTATTAGTTTATGATATTAGTAACTCGGGTAATCTGAATGATACATTGACATTGTTTTTATCACATATTAATATTTAATTCTGTGTGAAATGGTATGAAAATCAATGTATTGACCGTTTCTTATCCTTTACACTTGAAATCCATCATTGTCTGAGTTCAATGTTGGTTTTCACTAAACCTTCCCTCGTCCCTTGACCTTACACATTGGGTCAACTCTCTTGATGATCTATGGATACTCTTAACTGACTCCTCATTTGGGGTTGCCATGAGCTTTTGCCTATTATTTTTCTCTGTGTGTGTGTGTGTGTGTGTGTGTGTGTGGTAGAATTCTGAGGCGGACACTAGCAAGTCCACATGTTTTGTAGGAGTATTTCTCCTCCAGTGCCTACAAGTTGCACAGAAGCAGGAAGAGAGCCCCACCCTAAACCAGTGGCCAGAGGTACATCTGGGAATTTGTAATATATTCTGGTTTAATTATTTTTCTTATTTGGTTCCTAAACCACATGAAATTTATGTAAGTAGACTGAAAAAAAACTAAAAAAGAAAAAAAAAATGCTATTTAGTCATTCTTTCTTCAGTATTTCCTCCTCGCTATCACTGTCACTTCCTTTCTATTTTACTTTGCCTTTTCTCTCTTCTTTCTCTTCCTTCTCGGTTACCTTTCCTTCCTTTCCCATTTCCTAAAAAGTATCAGGTCTATAATATTAATAAAAAAAGAAATAGCCTACCTAGGGCAATGGCGCCTTAGTCCCCTTCAAAGTACTCCCCTTGAGACCTCACACACTTATCCCAGTGTCCTTTCCACTTTTAAAAACAGTCTGCTTTCAGGATCGCCATAAGTCGCCTTGTCGCATTCTCCTTAATCTCATCCACAATCTGTAACCTCTTTGGGAAAAGCCAGAAATTGAAGAGGGAATGCCAAATCTGGACTTGGGGGGGGATGACAGACCTGGGTGATGCAATGTTTTACCAAATGTGCATGAGCACTGGCTTGGTCATTATAAATGCAACGGTCACACAGTACACAAACTTACCCAATGGCATGCATGCGGAGTAAGGTCGCCTCTGATTGGTTGCCGAGTTACTTCAAGACCACACAACCAGTTCTCGAGATATTAAAAATAGCTAAATAATTCCGGGACAGGCTTTGCTTGTATATATGAATTAGACATGCACAGTGAAGGGAAAGAGAGTGGGGGAAGTTGGGGCGGGGGGGTGCAAGGAGTAATCTGTAGGTGATACATTGCATAACCGGCCATGCTGACAACATTTTTAAGAAAGCACGATGTTTAATGAAATGCAAATGACTAAATTATGTTTTTGAAAATATTTCAGAAAAGATAATAATTCTGGTGCCAATATTAACAAGCCGACTTGCTTAGAAGAGCACAAGAGAAAAATTGAACTCTCTAACACATTTTCTTTTCTCATATGTTCTACTAGCCAAGGAACCAAAATTGCTTTTTTCATCCTTCGGTTCTGGAAAGAAAAGAAAAAAAATCCTGAATGCTACTGACACAAATGTAAATATGTGTGCAAATAGAGAGAAGAAAGAATAATAGTTGAGTGGAAAAAATTCAAAATCAGGTTCGACCCCACAAAAAAATAAGTTGTTAAGGTTTTTGCATTTTTGACTTCCTTAGGACCTCTAGTCAACATTTCTGGATGATAACATCAAAAATAGGTAGTATTTGCATTTTGCAAACAAAAAAATGAAAAAAGTATCTCTCAATCAAAAACAAATTCCTGGATCCGCCCCAAAATGTAATCACCTCATTCTAACTACGTGGCTTACTCTTCCACAAAATTTCATTGAAATTCATTCTGAACTTTTGGAGATATCGTGTGGACAGACAGGAACGAATACAGAAAAATATCGCTCAATCAAAAACAAATTCCTGGATCCACAGCAAAATGTAATCACTTCTTTTTCACTCAAGACTTATCATACCTAATTTTCAATCGCCCTAAATGGAGTGGGCCCAAAAGCTTTATGAATAGTAGTTCACCAACAGCAATTCTACTAACATTATACAATGTCCATGGTCGCCAAGTTGTTAACCACTGCACTACATGTTGAAGGGGGGCCCTAAATGATTCAAGCCCCTGGGCCCACAAAGGATTCAAGCCCCTGGGCCCCCAAATCTCCACCAATGCCCCTGTAATATTGCGTTAAAATTTGTATTTTTTAGAATACCAATGTTTTAACAGTCAGCTATTTTTAAATTCTAAATGACCGCCCTTAATGTTCGTAGAAAAACTGGCAACAATTTATTTCTTAATCTGGATGTTTTTTAGATATGATTTAACCTGATTGCCAAGATCCTACCCACCAAAAAATAACTTCTACTTTCCGATAGACTATTCTACAAAGTATGTCCGTAATAAGGCCTTTGTATGTCATCTTGAAAATTATACCTTTCCTGTGTCAGACTGTGGTAGACTTTTAGTATGTCATTGAGCACACCTGATACTACAAAAAACCGTTGTGATTTTTTCAAGGGTAGGGTGACTATACCTGACTATAAATCTATGCCTGATATCATAAAATCATTAGTTCCCTTTGTCCGAGTTTACTCCTTTGATTTTATTGTATAGCATTATTGCCATATTTTCCTGCATCAAAGACGCTATTCCCAGTCTTGAAAATTTCCCTGCATCCTACTGGCTAGGCCAATCCTAACCCAGATGAAGGTAATCTATGCTAGAAAGTAATCTGAACTCCTGTATATGACCTCTGAATGAAACTTAGTATAAAATAGTAAATAAACAAAAGTATCATAATAATTTTTTTAAATATACATAATCATAAAAATTCTTTACGGTAGATGTACCAATGGACTAGTACTAATTTAGATGTTGTGTATCAATATTACCGGAATTTTCACTCTCCTCAAATGACCTTGACTTCAAGCGAACATTTATTAAGTGGCAAAAGAAGTAAAACTGTCACATATTAAAAAGGTTTACCAATAAATTTTATAAGAACAAGACTATTGTAATCAAACACTCACTCACTTTTTTTTCAAAATTTTGCGAGTCAAAATTGGGGTGTGACCTTGAGGCAGGAGCGTCTTTGATGCTGGGAAGTACAGTAATTCTTTGAATGCTATCATTATGCTGGAAATGGATTACAAAAGAGGGAGACATTCTCTTGATTTGAACTGTATTCCGATTATTTACCTCTGCCAATGAAGTTGGAATAGGTATATGTATTCATTAGTGTATGTCTGTTCTCAATGAATTTCAATGACATTTTGTGGAAGGGTAGACTATGGACTAAGGAAGAATTGATTACATTTTGGGGCTGATCCAGCAATATTTTTACAGTTACCTCCCCTACATAATAGCTATATGTTCATGCAATATCTCCAAAAGTTCTCAATGAATTTCAATGGAATTTTCTGGAAGGTTAGGCCATGGGGTAAGGAAAAATTGGTTAAATTCTGGGTCGAATCCAGGAATCCATTCACTCATGTTTGCCCGCGCAATATCTCCAAAAGTTCTCAATGAATTTCAATGACATTTTGTGGAAGGGTTGGCTATTGGCTAATGAAGAATTGTTTAAATTCTGGGGCCAATCCAGGAATATCTTTACAGTTATCTCCCCTGCGTCATAGGTATGAATGAACTGATTTTCATTCAGTTTTACTGATGATAGCATTGGCAGAGGTATGCACTCTTTGCATGCTTTCTAATTGATCAATTGGTGATTTGTTTCCACTGAAGATTCAGCTTTAGAACTTCTAATTGCTGTACATTTTGTTTTTCATGTTATTCTTAGGCTGAAATTCATTGTTAGTATACTGTTTCTCTTGTAGCAGTAGGTATGATTATATTAGTAACTAGTTTCCATGCAACTCAAAAGATTTTCAAAGAGATATTCTAAACTGGGAAGAGTTGCAAGATACAAATAACATTTCTGAAGGAAGATGTATAAAGTATGTACAAGTGATTTAGAGCTAGGATATGACTATACAAACAGCTGGAGTAAAGGAGAATTGCATGTGTGTCTTCATCAGAACATAGCATATGGAATCAAGCTATAAAAGTAAAAAGACAAACCTTGTTCATAAGCCATTTTCATTAGCTACTACACAAATATCATATATATGCATGTATGTGTGTGCATATTTTAAATCATTTTATATATTTTATTAGGAATATATATATATATA
>VCCN01004182.1:6473869-6484215 GCA_006491835.1 Architeuthis dux | reverse complement strand
CACTCATGTCTGTCTGCCTATCCAAACAATATCTCCAAAAGTTCTCATTGGATTGCAATGACATTTTCTGGATGGTTAAGACATGGAGTATGGAAGAATCTTTTAAATGTGGCGGTGGATCCAGGAATTCACTTTTGATTGAGAGATATTATTTCATTTCTTTCCCATCTATTTATATATTGACTCGTGTCTACAAAAGTACTCTGATTTTCCACGAGATTGTATGGAAGGGAGGGTCATAGGCCAAGGAAGAATTGATTAAATTTTGGGATGGATCCAGAAATTTGTTTTCGATTGAGAGATATTCTTTCATATATTGAGATTAAGTAAACAACAGTCTGAAATACGGAAAATCAAAACAGAGTTACCTGCGCTTTATTGTAGCTATATATGAACTGATTTTCATTCAGTTTTCAGCTTGTGTATGGTATTGGCAGAGGTATGTGTTCTCATAGTGCTTGCTTGTTTTCATTTTTTTGCTGCATTTTCTTTCTTTTCTTTTACTCCCTCCCATTTTCTTCTCTTCCTTTCCTTTATCCTTTTTTATTCATTTCTCTTTCTCTTCTCTTTCTTACATGATTCTGTTGACTTTCTTTTTCCTCACTTCTTCTTTTATGTTTTTTCTTCCTCTTCCCCTCTTCATATTTTTCTCTTTTGGGATCACTTATACACCCCCCACCCTAGACTGGCCATTTGAATATCCTCCCCCCTAAAGAGGTCTAAGGGGGAGGGTGTTTAATTATAAACCATTGTGATTTAGGAGACTAGAAAAGAGATAGGAATTCATTTATTTTATTCATAAAGTTACAGAAGATATTGTTTACTCGTATGAATATGTAAATTTCTCAATGCTTTATTTTGTTTGATAAAGTTAAAGATATTGTTCACTTGTATGAATACATACATTTTTAAATTCAGTATTGCCAAATCTGTCACGCCATATACATTCTTGTAGGTATTCCTTTGTAAAGTCTGCTCGGATAGTGTAATGGTTAGCACATCTGCCTCACATGTAGAAGGTCCTGGGTTTGATTCCTGGTACGAGCGAAGAGTGTTGAAAACTCTTCATTAGGACAAATTTCCCTGTGCACTCAGCAGCTAATTGAGTACACTCTAAGCTGTGTGATTAGGGTGGAGGTACCCCTTGGTGGACTTGGTCATAAAAACTTGTAAGAATAAAGTCCTGGTCTCGACCAGACTTGAAACTTGCAAGAATCACTAAGCTGATGCATGCAAAGCAAATGGACTCTGTCACCGGCTGTTTATATACTCCAATGGGTGTTGTCTGTTAAGAGACGAGACGAGACACCTTTATTCCTTTGAAAAGTTGTGCTTACAGCGATACATCTCCATAATTCTGGTCTTTTGCTTGTTCCAATCCCTTTCCTCATGATGAAAGATACCACTTAAAGATCCTCCCATCTGAAACTGATCACTTGAAGATCCTCCCCACCAAACAAGTCTAGGGAGAGGATGTTCAAGTGATCCCTCTTTTGTCTTTCTCATTCTTACTTCCTCATTTTGCTTTCATTTCAAATTTTTCCTTCTTATCCTAAACCTTTCTTATTTTCGCCTCTTTTTTTTCTTTTATATTATTCCCTTTGATTCAATCTTTATCTTTTTTTCATAATTTTGATCCTTCACATTTGTTTTATCTTCTTTCTTCTTTCTACACTAATGTACCTGTGCTATAGAAAATGATGGCATATATGAAATTGATATTTTGTTAAGCCCTTGCTATTATTAGGTTTTAAAATGCAAGTCTTTTAATATATTTTTCCAATTATCGGTCTGATCCCATGTAATATAATTATGAGAATTTATTATGACATTATATAACATAATTAATGAAGTTGTCAATCATTCCCTAATTTAAAAATTAGAAAAAGATTTACAGCAATATTTACATTTTCCAATAATTCACAATATTTTACAGCAATTTTTATATTATTTTTGCTGCAAAAGAATCTAATACTATGTATATATACTATTAAGAATTGTATCTGTTTTATGTTTTCTAAAATATGAAACAAATTCATCTGTATTTTGAATACTGAACTGTTTTTGTCTAATTCATTTCAATTTTGATTTGGGATGTTACAGATCAAAAATAAATATACAAATACACATGATTTATTATTATAGTAGGTTACTCCTCCCACATTCTGTTCTATTCTTCTCCTTCTTCAAATTCTCCTTCTTTTTTGGTCTTTTTATCCATGTGTCTCTTTCTCTTCTTACTACTTTCCATCTCAGTTCTCCATTCTTGAGTTTCCTCACACCCTCTTTTTGTTCATTTCTTTTCCCTCTGTTCTTTTCTCACACACTCTTTCTCTTTTTCTCC
Organism: Architeuthis dux; assembly: GCA_006491835.1. NCBI lineage: Eukaryota > Metazoa > Mollusca > Cephalopoda > Oegopsida > Architeuthidae > Architeuthis > Architeuthis dux. The sequence goes on along the minus strand of VCCN01004182.1, from coordinate 6,481,871 downwards.
ATTTCTTTTCTTACATCCTCTTTCTCTTTTTCTTCATTTCCTTCCCCCTATTCTTTTCTCACATCCTCTTTCTCTTTTTCTTCATTTCTTTCCCCCCATTCTTTTCTTCCATCCGCTTTCTCTTTTTCTTCCCATTCTTTTCTTCCATCCTCTTTCTCTTTTTCTTCATTTCTTTTCCCTCTATTCTTTTCTTACATTCTCATTCTCTTCATTTCTTTTCTCCCCATTCTTTTCTTACATCCTCTTTCTCTTTTCTCCCTATTCTTTTTCCACTCTCTCTTTCTCTTTATTTCTTTTCCCTCCTGTTCCTTTCTCACACCCTCGTTCTCATTTTCTTAATTCTCACCTCCATTCTTTACAATCTCTTTCTACTCCCTCCCTATTATTCCCTATCCGTCTCCCTCATCTACCAATCTGATTGCTGGAAGGAAAAAACACAAAGAAACCAACAAAGCACCAATTATACTCAACCATCAAATAACTGTACCACATTTATTGGTATCATTACAAATCTTTGTTGGTCACTCAACCCCACTCCTCAGAAATGCAGTCAGCCCAATTTGCCATACCTTGTCTCACTGATCAAAATTCCTTTTCTTAAACTCAATGCAATTAAATTCTTCTTGTGCAGATGGATTTATACTTTCCTATGTACCAATGGCAGGGAGAGAGAAAGACTATAGTTGGCTGAGTCAAATAGTTTGAGGCATACAGTGTCCATTTGACAGTGAAAGTTCAGTTTTGAGATGAACATAAAAAATTCCAGAGGGAAAGGAAAGAGAGGAAGTGTTAAAACCATTTATCAGTAACCAACTTTGAGTTCTGAGCTCAGAAAATGTTTTTGCTGAAGGCTATGAGCGATGAAGATTGGTTGAAGACAGGGAGGCAAGGAACATTTATTGATATACCAGCTACTGATTTTCTTTTAACAAGACACTGTGTGCCAAAATCAGTTGGCCCAACGTTTGGATGGGGAAAATCAATCTGACTGTTCCTGCCCGAAGACTCAAAATTCAAATCAAAATAATTGTACTCATTAGTACCTTTTGATGATCATTCTTTCTCTTGCTGTGACTGTATTTCAGCCAAACCAGTCTGTAAATAAATTTCAGTAACTGTCACACAGAGCAGCTGGGTGTTCACCAGGCTTCCCTAGGTGAAAGGGACATGAGTTCCTCACTGGGAGCTTGTTCTTTATTTACGATCCGCACTGTTTACTAACTGGCGTAGGTTGATGACTTGAGTCAAGTTGTGATGAAAAGCAAGTAAAAATTAGGTTGAAGGAAAATAGTATCGAAAATTAATAATGATATTGTGTTACTTAATATTACAATGCCATCCAAACTAACGATTATTAATTTTTGACTAGGGATCACTAGAACATCCCCCCAGCTAAGTTTTGTCAATTGAACACCCACCACCCCTAAAGCAGTCTAAGGGGGGGGGAGGATGTTTTGTAAACCATCATAATTTAATGTTATGGAAATTAGGAAAGACATAGGAATTAATGTATTTTATTAATAACGTTAAATAAGATATTGTTCACTCATATGAATACATGAATGTGTAACTGCTTTATTTTATTGACAAAGTTAAATAAGATATTGTTCATTCATATGAATACATAAATTTTTAAATGCATTATCACCAAATCTATCATGCCACGTAAATTTTTGTAGGTACTCCTGTAAAAAGTTGTGCTTACAGCCAGAAGTTGCAGGGAGCCAAAACAAAAAAACCTGTGAAGAAGAATGGGCAGGCTAGGTCATTTTGAATGCGACAGTCACATAGTACACAAGTTCACTCAATGGCATCTCATTGCCGACTGAGTAACCTCACAGGAAAGTTTGTGTTCATGCATGCGCAGTAAGGTCCCCTCTGATCAGTTGCCAAGTTACATCAAGGTTGCGCAACCAATTCTTGAGATATTCAAAATGGCAGGAAACTTTCCGGGCAGATCTCATGTGACCTAAACATTGTGATGGAAGAAACACCAAAGATATCTGCAGTCAGTAAATTATTCAAAATCGCAGAGTCTATATATGAGTTCACTATCTATAATTTGTCTATGAACATAACTACAATTTTATTTAGATATAAAAAGTCCAACCTACACATGTAAATATGATAAATTTTTGTTTTGTTCACAAGTCAAAAGATTACAATTTAATAATTAAAAAAACAAAAAAAAACAGGTCTGGTTAGTCACTCAATAGAAACTGTCACATCACCAATGTCTTTTGGCAGCATGCCATGTTGGTGGTGATCAATGAATAGGTTACTTCTCGCCTTTTGTTGGGCAATGATCACTAAAAAAGTCAGAATTTTCAAAATACATGTGTGAATGCTGCTGGGCACAAACTAAAGGACCAGTTTAGCATAAGCTTACAGTGCAAATTGAACCCCCCACTAAAAACCTATTTGGGGGGGGGGGTGATTTTCAAAAAAGAAAAACGTTTTTTCTACACATAATAAGGAATAAATGTTTAAATTTTGGTGCGGTCTATATGCATGTATAGTCAGCCAGACCAACTTGAAAACTGAAGAAACCTATGTTGCCAGTTTTGGTGATAGTTTTGTTCCTAGGTTCCTAACTTTTGCAATAAACCAACTGATATTTATGTGTACAACTATTTGATGCAACACACATGGGCTGCTTGAGGATTGACTGTATTGGTTTACCAATTCAAAATGGATACTTCATCAGATGAACAGAAGCAAACATTCTAGAAAATCTGATCGTATACTTTTCTTTATTAATCGCACAAATATCAAATTATACAATTTTATCATTTCACTTAGACAAGAGTATTGCTTGACTAATATGAATAGAATTATAAAGTAACTCTAGTATAAAATTATAAAGAAATTCTCACTAGTTTTCCATCAAAAAGTTTTCTCATAAATCACTTTCCAAATTATTTTTTAATTTGTGGTTAATCTTTTTTTTCTTTATAATCAGAAAAATGTACAATCTTTGCTTTGAAGTTTTATTTTCTTTGATTCCAAAATTGCTGAAATATTATTTGAGACAAATTTCATTCAATTACAAAAAGAAAAAAATATATACTTAGATTTCAATCTTGAGAGTGGTTGGATTAAAAAAATATCTGAAATTAGAAAAAAAAAATCAGTGCCTTGAAAACTCACACTCTTATTAACAAACTTTTTAATTTATTCTTTTTACAAACTTTATGCCTATTTATATCATCTCTTTGAAATATCAACACATTTTATGTAATTACAGTGCCAAAGGTTTGTCCATAACAATCAGCTAGAGAAGTTCATGTAATCAGGGCCGGATTAAGACCACAATGGGCGTTAAGTCACCCATAATAATAAATAATGATTATCATCTGCATAATTATGGCCAGCAGAAAAGAAGATGGTGTGACAACTTAGACAGGTTTCAGAGATATTGGCGCTGCGATGCTCATAATCATATGCTAAATGTATTGTGTAATTATTGTGTATTTTATCCCAAGGGAATAGTGATAAAGTTCTATATTACTATTTATTTGTGGGCCCCCTCAAAGTCTTGGGGCCCTATGCTGTGGCGCAGTTTGCGTATAGGCTAATCTGGCCCTGTATCTAATGAGGAGAATTTAACCACTTGGGAGTGGCTGACAAGATATCTCAAGAGAAATACCTTTTTCCTAGTTCTCCTCACTCTGGCAGTGAATCAGATAGTGATTCAAGACAATGCATACATGTTGATCAAGGCCAGTATGACATCACACAAGTAGATTGATTTTTGACAATTTGTTTTTGTAGACAGAAAAAAGCTTCTAATTTATTTATTTACTGGGAAGTTTTACCAGTATTAAACCTATCTTGGTAACTTGGAAGGAGATCAGATAATACCAGTATCCGGCTGCCAATTTGTTAGTGATCAGTGGATGTGAATGATGATGAGATACATGAATAAATATTTTGTCAGTGTCAGACCAAACACTTGGAAGAAGTGGGAGGGAGGCAAAACTTTAGATATAGCCACCCACAAAGAAAGCTCTAGCTTTCTTTGTGGGTGGCTACATTTCATCAAACATATATACTCACAGCATATTCTCTATTCTCTCTGCCTGATGATTGGACCCTGTTATAGACAGTCACAGCATTTTTTTTCTTTCTGCTTGGCCATTTAAATACATATGAATGAATAGCTTGGCTTCGCAAACGAAGGATGATAGATAATCAAACCCTTATTTCAGCTAACACATACACACACACATATATTTAGTATATATGAGCTATATTTAGATATAAATATTAACACTTCATACATACTACCTGATGACCAATGTAGCGTCTTAACAAAAATTTGGAATATTTGTATTTGCCGTTTAACTTTGTTATTACGTTATCAAAGAGACGGACGCCAATAGATATATTAAAAACTTGAAAAATAAACACTCAGCTTTCAAGACATATCTGAATCTCTATTATTTAAAACACTTAATATCCACTTAATTTAATTATTAATCACTAAACCCACCCACAATCAGACATGGACTATATATAACAGACAATTTCTTGTATCTCCATCACTCTTTCTGAAGAAGCCAGAATGAACTAGCGAAACGTCATAATAAACTAAGAAATCGCATTAGTACACAAAAAGGTCTTCTGAATTGTCATTTCAATCATAATCCAAATCAATACACTAGTCATATATATATACACAATTTTTATCCAAATCAGCTTATTAAATTCTTCCTGGAGTTTTTTTTTAATTTATAGATTATTCATGAATCTATTTAAATTATGTTTGCAAGAAAAAGTATGTCAGTACATGATTTTTATGATTGTATTTTATTTGGAAGTATAGCTGATAAACTAGATGTCTAAACTACCAAGCAGTGTGAAGTTCCTGAATCTCATCTCAAATAAGGAAAATCCCCATTCAGAATCAAGGAGAAATACCGCCAGCAGTAAATGCAGCAAAGTCACTGACATCCCTAGGGTATAAATAATTCCAGGTAATTGGGTAAGAAAAAAGATAATACTGATTTAGTATGGCTCAAAAGGTTAACATAATCTTCATTGTCCAGCCCCACATTGTCCAGAACTTGAGAAGTTCAGAAACTGGGTGATAAATGAGAAGACTTTAAGGAAATGTGTTTCTATCGTAATATTCTCTGCTGAAATAAGGGTGCTGTCTTATATACCATCAAATACAGGTTTATTACTCTACGCCCTAGTTTAGATGTTGAAAGTGATTTCTTTTAACCTTGATGCAGTTTTGTACCCGTCTCATTACATAACTGTTTCATTACATTGGAAAATGACATAGCTGACACAACAGAAAGAAATGGATGCTCGGATGAGGTTAGCGCATGATGCGATTATTTTAACTAAATACTGTTGTCTCTGAGTACAGTGTTGCCACATGACTAATATTGTAGCATAAAATTTACATGCGCGTAAATCTCTACCCTGTTAGCCTCCCTCTCCCTGTTGCTGTCTCTTCTCTTTCCTCTTCCATTCTCTTCTTTCTTTTCCTATTTACTCTCCCCTCTTTCTGGCTCTTTCCTTTTTTCCTCACTTCTTTCTGCTTTTCTTCCATTCTAACCTTCTCTTTCCTTTTTATCATTTCAATCTAATAATCGAAGACCAAAACTGTCACCATAGGTTTCTTCAGTTTTCAAGTGATTCTGGCTGGCTAGCTATATATGTGTCACATGTACGGGCTGTACTAATGGAGCTAGAGGGCTGAAAATTCCAACATTTACTCCTTATGTCTTTTTTAAAAAATTCCCCTCCTAAATAGGTTTTTAGTGGGGGTTCAATTCACAATGTAAGTTTATCCTAAATTGGTCCTTTAGTTTGTGTCCGGCTGGTGTTCATGCTTATTTTTAAAAAATATTTGAACATTTTAGTGATCTGCACAACAAAAGATGAGAGAAGTAACTTATTTATTGTACACCCATTTTTCCAATTTTTTAATTGATCACCCCCAACATGGCATACTGCCAAAGGACGTTGGTCACATGACGGTTTCTATTGAGTGACTAATCAGACCTATTATTTTGCTTTTCTCTCTCCTCTTTCTCTCACACTCAAGTTTCCAGAGAACTTAAATATGCTGAAGCAAGAAAAATTCAAATTGCGCATTATGGTTTGATCCCATCTTCTATTCAATATTGTCCAATCAAAATTTTAAAATGTCAAACAATTTCTAATATGCAAAAAAAATTCATTCGATCCCATTTAATCATTTTTATGTTTTCTGATGTCTTGGTTTTTTGGGGTTTTTTTTTTGGTTTTGTTACCAAAATCTTTCTCCCAATAAAATGCCTGAAGACATTTTCTGCAATACCTGTATTTCTTTTTCTTTTTACTTTGATATTTCTGGTCTTGTAACAACATCTGTTGTCATATAATCCCTTATCAGCTGCGTCTCATTTTGTGTTCTTAAAAAAAAGAAATCGTCAAATTGTTGCGAGTACTTTTTATATTTTTTCTAAAGAAAGAAATGTTTCGTGAGAAAAACGTTTTTCGAAGTGAATGCTTAAAACAAAATCTTCCAAGAAAAATTCAATTTCATTTGATGGAGAGAATTTTATTACCGAAAATGTCATAAACTAATGGAGGCATTATGCATTTACAAGCGAGGAAAATATAAAGGTGAAATATGTATTTAATAGCGAATTAATGGGAAAACATTATTTTCAATGCACCAGCAACACTTGAAACAAATGGAAAATATAACAACTGTCCCTTCTTCTTGGCATTACAGCCAATCAAAGTTTATACTATTTAAAAAAAATATCTTTTAAAAATGGTTTAGTAATGTCCATATGAGGGAGATAATGATAACACAAGGGGAGATAATTGAAAAGTTTTGATTGAGGGAAATCACAAAACTGGTGGTATGTGGGGGTATGGGTTTCTATCCCCCCCTCCACCACTACTTTGCTTCTTTGGTAGCATCAGCATTAATGCGTGGTACATTTCTTTTTCCCGTTTGCTAAATAACACTGTCTTTTCTTTTTTTGTCATTAATTCAAAAGATGTGTTCGGTTGATCTTAATAAGTACTTGCGTCCACACACAAGTGTTGCAACTTCACAGCCCCACCCCGCAAAACCCAGCTCCATCGTCACATTCGTCTGTCCTCGTCCCGGGGGCCCCTGTCGTTTCCAACACGAGCTCCAGCACAACCAAAGGAGTTGGTTGATGTTCCTCCTGCCTTGTGTTGCAGAAGAGGTAGAAAAAATGAAAGAGGAGGGGAGAAATATTTTAGCCCCGGGGCTGTCTCCATTCATAGTGCGCATCACTTACAAGGACAGACGTCCCCCCAACCCCGACACCCACAGTCTTTCACAGAGAATTAAACAGTGATACATAAATGATACATTTCATATTACTAATTACCATATTATTATTAAGAAGTGCTTTCTCTGTGGCTCTTTTAAAGCGACGTGTGGAATTCTATAAATGCAGCAGAACCAGAGAAAGAGAGAGAGAGAGAGAGAGAGCAAAGTTGGGATGGGGTGAGTGTGCTGGTTGATGGAGGAGAGACATGGGGGAAATGATCTGGTCAGACGAGAAAACTAGAAAAGTACAGAAGCATCATTCGTCTTAAGAATCTGGTTGACATAAAACAAAGAAAAAGACACAAATACAATTGTGGCGCTTCTGTTCCCATGTCGTCTGCCACTGTCTGTCATCAGTCATCATCCTTCAAAGCTTTCTCTTTCTTAACCCCAAAATGCACTCTTGTTAGATTTAGAGACGAGTAGCAAATTGTTTTAAGGTTAGGAAAATCTTACAACTCTAATTGGAGACTTTGCACATAAAGAATGTCGTCAAGAACTTTTTTTATATCTGCTATATGCTACTGGTGACAAAGTTCTTACCTACTTATATTCTATTATTTTTAGAAACCTTCAATCAAAACTGTCAAAATAGGTTTCTTCAGTTTTTAAGTTGGTCTGACTGTCTGGCTATTTATTTACATATGTATTATGAAATCAAATTATGGATAATTGTATATCCAA
>VCCN01004182.1:6418301-6436110 GCA_006491835.1 Architeuthis dux | reverse complement strand
ACTACCGGCATTGCCCGGGGGAGAAAAAAACCTCTCAATCTAACAACATTCGCATGCACCTCCTCACCAACACACAACCCAGGGTAGGCCTTCTAAAACCTTAAAAAATTGAGAATTCATTTGATCACTTTTGTTGTTAGTCCACTTTGATGTGCGAGCTACTACCGGATTTAAATTGTGCCCATGTTTTATTGTTGCATTTGTGTTAGAGTTAGGGATATGTATTTTGCTATGTTTTATTGCCATAGCACTCCCCTTGGGACATCATGCATTTATCCCTGCATCCCTTCCACTTTTCAAAACAGTCTGCAAAATCCTCTTTTGGGATTGCCATCAGCTGCCTCGTCACATTCTCCTTAATCTCGTTCACAGTCTGAAATCTCCAGCCAGAAGTTGACTGACAGACGTGGGTGATGCAATGTTTGAAAAAAAAAAACCTTGTCTGATATATGAAAAATGGGCAGGCTCAGTCATTGTGAATGTGACGGTCACACAGCACACAAGCTCACTCAATGGTGTTTCACTTCGAACAACCCCACGGGAGAGTGTCTGTTCGTGAGGTCTCCACTGATTGGTTGGCAAGTTACATCAAGGCCGTGCAACCTATTCTGTCACAAAGTACACTAGCTCACTCAATGGTGTCTCTCTGCTGACTAAGTGACCCCATGGAAGAATGTTCACGCATGCACAGTGAGGTCTCCTCTGATTGGTTGCCAAGTTACATCAAGGCCATGCAACCAGTTCTCGAGATATAGAAAATGACTGGATACTTTCCGGACAGACCTCTAAGAGAGAGAGAGAGAGAGAAGCGAGAGCGCAAGATAAATACAGGGGTGCAATTGGTTTTTATCCTTGATTTTATTCCTAACCAATTCCAAAGCCTCTTGAGACATCTGTCAGGGTCCACTGTTGTTTCAGGTGTTGTGACAAGCTTCATTACTGGTTGAAGCAAAAGCTAAATTCTTTTTCCTCTTTCACTCACTTTCGTTTGGGTTTGTTTCCTATGCATTTTTTTATTTGCTCCAAAGTAAATATCTGTTCATTTTTAATATAATTTATTTTTTTGCACATATTTTTTCTAGTTTTCTTTTTGTTTGTTTTGGTCATTTTGTATTTTTTTTAATTGCTCTTTTTTTTTCACTTTATGACTTTCTCTTATTTTATCCATTCCAACAAAAATTACTTATAAGTGCATTTTTTTTTCTTTCTCATAATGTTCTTTTTTTATTTTACATTTTGATATCATATTTACACCTTTTGAATTTCATTTTTATTCAAAGATTTTTTTTCTCCATTTTCTTCATTCAATGTTTTTTGAAAAGTTTTTTTCTCCATTCATTTCTGTATATGCTGGTATATAAGACAGACATTTGAAAACTATGCAAATATTATACTGTATCCAATGAGCTGGTATTATGGCTAGTGACCCGTCAACCAAAGCTGGGGCTTGGATGAGTTACAGTGAGCAGTAGTCTTCCAAATCTGCTTGTAAACCATTCATTTTATAGTCCGGCCAATACAATAATCATTTTTTTACAATCCTTTTATTCATTTGTTTCTTTTTTGTTTCCTCACTTTTCTTTCATTCTTTACTTATTTTATTCATTCTCATTTTAAAATTCTTTCCTCATCAGTCCTATTCTTTCCTTCTTACAATATTTTATTTCATTCTTTTCCCCCAAATTCTTTCATGTTTATTCCCCAAATTCTTGTTTCTTTTTGCCTTTCCTCCATTTTGTTTTTCTCTTATCCTTCTTTCCTTCATTTTTTGTTCCTTAATTCATCATCTTTTACGATTCTTCTTCTTCACTCCAACTTCCCTTTAATTAGAAACTGTCAACCAAAACTGTCAACATAGGTTTCTTCAGTTTTCAAATTGGTCTGGCTGGCTATATATGTTTCACGGGTACAGGCCATATCAATGGAGCTAGAGGGCTGAAAATTTCAACATTTTCTCTTTATGTTTAGAAAAAACGGTCTTTTTGTTTTTACCCCCCCCCTCCCATAGGTTTTAATGGTGGGTTCAATTTGCAATGTAAGTTTATGCTAAATTGATCCCTTAGTTTGTGGCAGCATTGACACTCATTTTTTGAAAATTCAGACTTTTTTTAGTGATCATCACTGTCCAACAAAACTCATTCATTGATCACCCCTTTTCCCAATTTTTTAATTGATCACCCCTACCTCGGCATGCTGCCAAAAGACGTTACATGACAGTTTCTATTGAGTGACTAACCAGACCTCTTTTCTCCTCTTCTCCCTTTCATTTGGCCGTCACTTTCTACGCCTCTAATCTTTTTCCCTCTTAACTGCTTTTTCTTTCTAAAAATCCGTTCATCACCTGCATTAAAAGCAGACATTGATAAACAAGAAAATACATTCAAAATATAAATCAAGTTTTTGTTTTTCCTACTCTTTTCGTTCTGGATGTAATTAAAAGTTGCAAAGTGGAAAATGCCATTTAATTTCTGTCATTAACTAAATCTGCTGATTTTCATTTCATGCTGTAAACTCACTAGGCAAAAAGGCCTCATCTATAGGTAATTTTACCACCCTGAGATAAGAGTCGAGTCGGCTGTTAAGTAAAGAGAAAAGAATTTTTAAAAATCATCTTGAATTTCATTATATTTATAATTACTATGAATAGTATTTCATTCATCCTGAACTCGGTTGCTTTTCATTGCAACTACAGTTATCCCCTGCCATTCAGCGGGGTTAAGGGTCCTAGGGGAGCGCTAAATCCGCAAATAATTTCTGCTGACCCCACCAAAACCGTTTCGGTCCCCCAAAAATATAAATCTTGTACCATAAACCTTTTAATAAACAAACACTTTACCATTCCCAAATTTTAGATAAAATAAAATAAACACGTCTGGTTAGTCATTCAATAGAAACCATCACATGACCAACATCTTTTGGCAGCATGTTGTGTTGGGGGTGATCAATTAAAATTTGGAAAAAGGGGTAATCAATGAATAAGTTATTTCTCTCACCTTTATGTTAGACACTAAAAAATCTGAATTTTTAAAAATCAAGCATGAATGCAGCCAAAACACAAACTAGGCACCAATTTAGCATAAACTTACATTGTAAATTGAACCCCTTCTAAAAAACTGTTTTGGGGTGGAATTTTAAAAAAACGTTTTTTTCTAGACATAGTGAGGAGTAAATGTTTAAATTTTCAGCCCTCTAGCTCCATTGGTACAGCATGTACACGTTATGCCTACATATATACATAGCCAGCCAGCCCAGCTTAAAAACTGAAGAAACCTATGTTAACAGTTTTGGTTGACGGTTTCTAATAAATGAATACAGTAAAGCATACAGTAAAAAAAATATACATTGGAAAAAACTTTCAATCTCTAAAATACCGTTCGACTCACGTTACGCCTATGTGAGGATAGACTAAGTGCAGTATCCACTTCCAAATTCCAACAATTTCTTTCATAAGATGACGATGAACGATATATAAAGTTCCAAACTTCGACACACACTTCTTGCAGTACAGTTACAAGACTTGCACACACATATACATAAACACACTCAGACAGTTAAGGGAGGTGTTGAATCATAAATGGAGAAAGCAAGGAAAAATAATAGCACTTTAAGCTATATAGAGCAGAATTTATAAGAAAAAAATGCTTAAAATAATCTCTCTACATCTTTTTATGTAAAGTTTTGTGTATTTAAAACTTTCACTTGCATCTTAATTGCAGTTGCTTTTCATCACAACTACTCGGATCACCATTCTATGGCCATTAGTTAAAAGTGCGGATTGTAAATAAATACTAATAGCCTTAGAATGAAGGTCAAATAATTGTGAGGAAAAGAAATACACGTACAAAATTAATAAAAACTAAAAAAAACAAAAACTAGCATTCCAAGGGAAATTATGAATCACTGCCACCCATATATGCTGTGTTGTGGGATGATCCATTAAAAAGTTGGAAAAAGGGGTGATCAATGAATAAGTTACCTTGTTGGGCTGTAATCACTAAAGGTCTGAATTTTCAAAAAACAAACAGGCACAAACTAGTGACCAATTTAGCACAAACTTTCACTGCATATTGAACCCCCCTCTAAAAACCTATTTATGGGGAAAATTTAAAAAAAAAACAAAATTAATCATTTTCCCTACTCATTGAAGGGAGTGTGTGCACAAAATTTCAAGTTTCTACTATGAATGGTTAGGGCTGGGCGAAGTCTGGATACATAGATAGTTACATAGATATATATAAATGTCAGAAAACATGAATAACCTAAACGCAGCAATAAACCAGGGTTGTGGGTAGCAGTGATTAAAATGTTTGGTTAGTCACTTCATGCAATATTAGGGGTGATCAGTTAAAAAATTTGAAAAAGTGGTGATCAATGAATAAGTTACTTCTCTTGAATGCTGCCGGACACAAACTTTTGGTTAACGGTTTTTAATAAAAATAGTCAAAATATGGAAATTCACTTATTTTGACTATTTTTATTAGAAACTTTTAATCAAAACTGTCAACTCAGGTTTTCTCAGTTTTTGAATGATTCTGGCAGGCTGACTATTAGCTATGTGTCGCTGCATACAGACCGTATCAATGAAGCTAGTGGGCTGAAAACATTTACTCCTTATTAAGTCTAGAACAGATTTTTAGTATGTGTGTGTGTGTGTGTGTGGGGGGGGGGGGGGTCAATGTAAGTTTATGCTAAATTGGTTCCTTAGTTTGTGTCCAGCAGTATTCATGCTTGTTTTTTGAAAATTCAGATTTATTTAGTGATCACTGTCCAACAAAAGGTGAGAGAAGTAATTTATTCATTGATCACTTTTTTTTAGAAACATTTTAATCGATCACCCCCAACACAGCATTCTGCCAAAAGACATTGGTCATGTACCGGTTTCTATTGAGTTACTACTGTTTCAGGGCCCTGGGTGACTCCCCGCTGTTGCTGGTACCTCAAGCTGGTTCTGTTTAAAGATGACAGCACTTTGAAATAAAGCAGGCAAAAATTTCACATTTTATATCTCAGTAAAATAACATATTTTATCTTTGTAAAGATGAATGTGAATGGACAGCCAAAACAATGATCATTAGTCAGATTGTCAAAACATTAAAGGTTGAAAAAAAAGGCAAGCTCTTATTTAATGTGAGAACATTCATTGATACATGTTATTTACATAATAAATACAGATGATAAATAGTTGTTGATAATCTTGGCTACTGCCTCGGTTGTCTAATGGACTAACCAGCCCAGACAACCAGGGTGTCTTGAGCAAATAAATTGTTCTTGTTTTCCTTCTAATATTTTCCCTTTTTCTTTTTTCTCTCTTCAAATAAATTCATTTCAACATTCATGGAATAATGCTTGCAACAGGAGGATAGCTGCTGAAGTGCAATCCCATTGAGGTGGGATGCAGGGGAGTCGTAGGCCTGGTCCCTCTGCAAGGCCTGCAACATGCTGGGCATCACAGGAGACAGTAGGCAACGGGCCATCAAGTTGGCCACTGAGGCAACAGAAGTTGCTTCAAGGTGGCTGTGGATCAGGAGAGCAGAGCCATCGGTGAACTACTTGGACACAAGCCAGGGCTTGATCAACCCCGGCTGGGTCACATGGTAGAAGGCAGGGTGTGATAAAGTGATTTGTGCCTCGTAACACATAATTCTGACCAAATGTACCTCCCAAATGCTTATGCTAAAATTTTGTTGATGGCACAACTTTTGCGCATTGTTGTTAACTGAAATTTCAAATCAATCCACCAATTAAAAAAAACTAAATGAGACTTTTAGCATTCAATATTTATTTATCCATAAAAGATAATTTAGATCACTCATTGTTTTGATCATTTGTGCCTCCCTATGAGCAGGTGTGCCTTGTAGTGGTGTTACCATGCTTTTTCACACCCTGGTTGAGGGTATCTGATTGTTAAAAGACCCCAAACACCCAATGACCACAGGAAACATCACTGATGATGTGTCTAGGTGGATTACAAGGCACTTAAAAAAAGAAAAACCCACTTGAGATCTGTTTCTATTCATTATCCTATCGTCACTTGTTTCAATATAATATTCTCTAGTCATCATAAGATAACATGGATTTGCTGACTTAATCAACTACTTTCAGATTTTACATGAGTCCATCTTGATAAATCAGCAATATCATGTTTCATGGAGATGATCAGTGAACAAGCAGATCAATAGCAGTCTTTGTATGTAGAATCATTTGTAGAAATCCATAATATTATATCAGCTAATTATAACTTGTACAAATCTACAATATTACAGTGGCAGAAAAAAGTTTTTGAACAATACCTAAAATCACCATGATTGCCCAAAAGTAAAGGGAATGATTGAAACAATGAACTGGAATATTTATTAACTCTTAAATTCATTTTAGGAAATTTAAAGGTTAAATCAAGGGGAGTAACTTTTGATTAAAGTTATCTCCCTTGCACCTTTTGGTAATTTTTTTTAGTTTTCTTTCATTCAATTCATAAAAGAGTTCCATTTTTTTCAAATACTATTCATTGAAGAGTTCTAAAGTGGCTACAAGCAGTCTATGAATCTAAGAGTTAAGCATAAAGCAAAACACTTTACATTGCAAATTCAATGAAATTATTCAGTATTTAAAATTTTTGCCACCTCTTTATATCAGCTAATGATAACTTGTACAAATACGCAATATGATATCAGCTAATGATATCTTGTACAAATCCGCAATATGATATCAGCTAATGATAACTTGTACAAATCCGCGATATGATATCAGCTAATGATATCTTGTACAAATCCGCAATATATCAGCTAATGATATCTTGTACAAATCCGCAATATGATATCAGCTAATGATATCTTGTACAAATCTGCAATATGATATCTTGTACAAATCTGCAATATGATATCTTGTACAAATCTGCAATATGATATCAGCTAATGATATCTTGTACAAATCTGCAATATGATACCAGCTAATGATATCTTGTACATATCCGCAATATGATATCAGCTAATGATATCTTGTACAAATACGCAATATGATATCAGCTAATGATATCTTGTACAAATCCACAACATATCAGCTAATGATAACTTAGTCTGTATCAAGATATTAAATAAATTAATAAAACCATTTAATGCGCTGGCTGCTGTTACCTTTTCTTAATTAACTTTGAAATGCATTACATGGCATTTTAGCACTGAGAGCTATCCGAATGTCATGTTGAACACCCTCTTCTCGCCACCCCTAAAAATTGCCTTATGTACCATTTACTGGGGTGCGTGTATCCCAGGTTGAGAACCTCTGGCATGAAAAATAAAATCAATCACTAAACACTTGGTAGCTCCTCTTTTCTTGTTCTCTAGTACACACACGTTCTACTTTCTCTCCATCCTGGAAATGTTGAGGAAGTGTTTCATTGTAGCTGAAAAAATTCCGAAAGAGATGGATATTTATTCATCCTCATCTCTTGCACCTTCCATTTCACTGACGCTAGGCTATTGCTTCCAAACTTTTTTTCCTTTTAACACCTTCTCCCATCATTTTTTTCATCTTACATACCTCTACTCTATCCTAATAGTGCCATCCTTCCAAACTTATCACCTACTTAAACCATGCCCATCTTGCATCGGTATGGTATGTTGTCCTTCCTGGAGATGATATAAATATGGTATGGTACACCCCCCCCCTCAAACTGAGAATTTCTTCATCATTGTTACATTTTTTTTCTTTCTGTTCCTTTGTTACCGCCCCCATCTATCGTTTTTGTTTTATTTCATTCTTTTGTGTTTTCTTTTTGTTTCTTCCCGCATCCTTTACCCGTCCACTTCCTCCTGTGGCGCTATTAGTTCCAAGAGACTTATTAAAATGGGATACAAAAATCTGTTTCTCTCTTATTATATTATTACTGCTTCCTGCAAAAAAAAATCTATTAACCTCAAAAAATTTTCCTTCTGGCGAGGGGAAGAAAAATACTGATTACATTGCTTTTTTTTTTTTTTTTTTTTTTTTTTTTTTGAGAATTGCTTGGTGGGATTAGGGTCTGATGATTTGGGTTGAAGCAAGCATGATATTTCCTGCCTCTTCAATTCTTTTAACACCACGACCATGACTGAAAAATGAGCTACACACATGAGAAAATGCATGCAATTTGGATTAGAACTATCCATGTTTATTGTTCAGTCCCTGGTTTATAGGGATCTGGGATTTTCTATAAGAAATTCCCTGAGTGCTACATCAAGATGGAAGATAGTCTTTTGTGCGAGAAAGAATCACTCATAGTCTTTTGTGCGAGAAAGAATCACAAATTGAGTTCAAGTAGAAACAGTATCATTGTTAGAAACTGTCAACCAAATCTGTCACCAAAGGTTTCTTCAGTTTTTAAGCTAGTCCGCTTGGCTGGCTGTGTATGTATCATGTGCACAGGCTGCACCAATGGAACGAGAGGGCTGGAAATTTAAACATTTACTCCTTATGTTTAGAAAAAACTTGGTTTTTTTTTTTTGAGACAGTTTCTATTGAGTGACTAATTAGACCTGTTTTTTGTTTGTTTATTCTTGTGGACTCATTGTGGAGCACAAGGGCATAACCACACCAGACCAGTGAATAATCGCTGGGGGGGATGCTCCTGCAGTTTTTGTAGCAGGTAGGTTTTTACAGGGTGGAGTTGCTTGCCCAATGCCCAACCCAACCCTCTTCCTTTTAACTGGGCTTGAATAGGACTGCCTTACAAGGGCTAAAGAGCTCTAACTGCTCTGCTATTTACCCATAGTTGGGGCAAGAGAAGTGAATTCATGCCTTTCCCAACGGCATTAGTACACTATTAACTATATTCATTGAAAGAACAGTGCCAACTTTGCTTGTCCTCTGGGTTTTCAGCATTTACATTCCTGTATCTCTTATGGCTCTCATCGATTCCACTAAATGAGGCCAAAGTGAGACAGTGGCACCAATATGGAAGCATTGGCATGTTATCTTGGCAGATTCTTGAGAGAATACCAAAGATGATTATAGATCAGTTAATGGGCTTGCAGAGAACTGTTGGCAGTAGTTGGTTGCTAGTAGAGAATAAGAGTGTTAAAATCTTCCTTTCAATGTTTTCATGCAGTATTTTCAATAGATAGTTAAGTAAAAAGTGGCTGTTATGATTGGGTCTTAAACAGATGGATGTGCTAATGAGCACTTAGATAAGATAAACAGATGATTAGATGCATAATGAATTGACTATCAGTGAAACTAATACATATATATATAGAGAGAGAGATATAGATATAGCAGTGGACCTCGTTATCCACAGTAGATAGGTTCCAAGACCACCTGTCCCCCGTGGATGGTGAAATCCACTGATAATAGTGAACCATATATACTAGATATGTCCCAACATTTTCACAGGGAAATCGACACCCTATTTTAAAAACATAATTAACATTTTTAAAACAATTTTCTGAAGTTTTTTCTTGTATTTTCATAAATTATAACGTAGAATTGGACTATTATAAAATCAATTGTTACTTTAATCAGCAATATATCAATTATCATGCCATATTTGATGACAACTAATTAAACATTTTAAAAAATGTGGATGGCTGGGGATCCTTGGTAGGTGAAGTTGTTTTTTTAAAAACATTGTGATTGGAAGGTGTTGTTTCTTTCCTTTCAACTCTTCATAATATTTCTGCAGAGGTTCTAATGCTTCAGTTATCATACAGATTTATTTAATGCTGCATTCCATCCGAGAATTGTATTCAATAATTTTTTCCATTCTAAAGACTGATTATGTATATGTATATGTATATACAGTAGGTCCTTGTTATCCATGGTAGATAGATTCCAAGACAACCCATTCCTCCTACAGATGGTGAAATCTATTGATAATAGTGAACCATATATACTAGATATGTCCAAAGGTTTCACCGGGAAATCAACACCCTATTTTAAAAACATAATTAAAATTTTAAAAACTTTTTCTGAAGTTTTTTTTGTATTTGCTAGAAAGAAGAAAACCCAAAACTTTTGTCTAAAAAAAAAAGAAAAAGAAATTTTCATAAATTATAAAGTAGAATTGGACTGTTATAAAGTCAATATTTACTTTAATCGGCAATAAATCAATCATTACGCCATATTTGATGACAGCTAATTAAAACATATTTAAAAATGTGGATGACTGGGCATCCTTAGTAGTTCTAATCATTCTAAACACAAATTCCTGGTTCTGCTTCAGTTTCTTCATCTTCGTCAGTGGATGACTTGACAAGTTCTTCCAATTCCTTGTTTGTTAACACTTCCCGGTGGCCTTCAATTTGTGCTTCCACTTCTTCATCAAGCATATCAACAAATCCTTCTCCACCAACTTCTCTTGCTCCATTAATGATTTTCTTAAGTTTCCGTTGATCTCAGGAAAGGCTTTAAAATCATTAATGACATCACTCCATATATTGTTCCAGCAGGCATTTATAAAATCCGTTGCTTTGGCCCATTGCTTTAGCTAACAGTATACCAAAAGCAGTGCTCTGTGTTTACACAGTGATTTGAAATGTTAAAGCAAGGTATTGTTAACTAAAATTCTGGTATTCATTTTGAGTAAAAAAACAAAATTGACACATCAGAAACAGTATCAGCAGTAGTTGTAGTTATATTATCAGCAGCCAGCAAAAATACACACACAGCAGAACAACCAAATTTGTGTTTGTGTTATCCCCTTCCTCTCTTTCTGTTTATTCCCTTCCTCTCTTTCTCTTTCTTTCACTGACAGCTCGCAAATTATATTAAGACTTATTATTGTATGTGTGTGTTTGAAATTTATAGACTCACAGAAAAAAATCTGCTGCAATGCAAATTAGGATAATTAAAATGTTATATCCATTAAAATTCCTTACTTAAAAATATATCACTAAAACTAAACGCGTCTGTTGATAAGTCTTATCTGAGTATATAGTTGTTTGCTTAATGGGTGGTTTTTTTTTCTTTAATATGTTTTGGTGAGTTTGTATTCATTAACTCACATGTGTGTGTACTAAATCAGCATGAAGAGGCCCTATAAGTCTGTGCATGAACACATGTTGATGGTGTTTATTAATAAATGTGTATATACACAAGAATTCTGGATGTGACATTTGTGAGCAGATGTATGAAATATCTAACGAAATTGGTGTGCATTCCAGTTGATGTGTTATAAGCGGAAGTAGATATTTAGGATGATTAGCTTAGTCTGACACAAGGTTACATGATATTTTCTGAAGTTCGCATTGTCTGGCACAGGGTCACAGATGTTGGACACCCAGTGATTGCCAAACTCACTAAACTAACCAATGCTCTGCTAGACTAGCTTCTTAACCATTGCTCAATGCAATGCCAGATTAAGGCATGGGCTTTAGAGGCTGCAGCCCAGGAGCCTCGGCCATCTGGAAGGCCTCCAGAGATTACGTGAACAATTATTTCATTTGTGAATGCTGAATCAAAGTATAACTACTCTAAATTATCTATTTAAAAAAGGGTTCAATCAGTATATTGTATATATTTGTAGTGAACATACTACAGCAAAAAGAAACTTGGTACTGTGTATATATATCTATCTATCTCATGAAAGAAAGAATACGGAACGCAACCACATCCAGTGACAGAGATAATCCATAAAATGGGAAGAGCGATAAATATCTTATGAAAGAAAGAATACAGAACGCGACCACATCGAAGCAAAGCAAATGCTTTAATTTTAATTGTTGTTAGCCTCGTGAAAATAAATTAAATTTTTCTTTAACTTTTTTTTTCTTTTTGAAAATATTACTAGGTGCTTTACAGTACCTGTAGCCCAGGGACCTACAAAGTCTTAATCCGCACTGGCTCTATGGCAGGTGCTCTAATGATGAACTATGATATAACCAATGGTGGATCAACCACTAGGCTGAGTAGGCTTAAACCTAGGGGCCTGGAAGGGAGGAGGCCAGAGAGAAAAAGAAAAAGGTTAAATTGTGTCTACATGTATTTTGCATATATGTCATACACGTAGTACATTATACATAGTATGACAATATAAGTTATTTAATGTGACAATGTCACTATTCTATTCAATGAAGGGTGGGGTTGGCGGGCAAGGTCACGGGAAGCCTTACTAAAGCTCGGCTTAGGGTTGGGTGTGGTAGATAATCTATCACAGGTTATAACATATATCCAAGATGAGCAGGTAGCTGTGCATATGATGATATACCTGTGGGGAGAGTCATTGTATATGGTTGGTTTGGACTAATTTCCTCATTTTTTTTGCTTGTTCTTTTCACAATGTTCTGACCGTGTGCTCTCGAATCCTGTTCTGGGGGGCATGCGCATCCCCTCTCACACACGTCACATCCGGTGCTTGCGGCTGTGTGTTCTTTGGATTGTCTCCTCCTGACCTCCCATTGAACTTTGCAGGCTATTCCACGCCTTGCCTATGGAATCCCAAGTTCATCGCTTGTTCCCTCCTCATTAATATGTCTATGCTCGGTTAAACTGCTAGCGGAGAGAAATGTATGAGTTTTTCTTGTTTTTACAAAAACATACACACTTTTCAAAGTTATACTGCATTGCTTAGGTTAAAACTATTATAACTATGGCATTACTATACTATACACACTCTCATTATTTCTTAATCTGATATAAACTGCTCTTGCATTTATCATACATTGTATGTCAAAACATATTTTATTCTAATCAGTGTATGTATATTTACATTTATGTGTGTACAGATATTTTTATACCAGAGAAGAATACGTGTGCATGCATTTGAGGATATGCTTATTACCTCTGCTGATGAAGTTGGAGAGGTATATGTATTCAGTTGAGTCCATCTTTCCATCCACACAATATCTCTGAATGTATTCAATGGATTTCAATGAAACTTTGTGGAAGGTTGGTCAAAGGAGTAAGGAAGAAGTGGTTGAATTTTGGTGCGGATCCAGGAATGTTTTTATGATTGATTTATTTTCTGTTTATTTTCATATATTTCATGTCTGTCCACACGATATCTCAAATGTTCTCAATGAATTTCAATGGGATTTTGTGGAAGAGTGGGCAATAGTCAATGGAATAAGTGATTAAACTTTTGGGTGGATCCATGCACAATTACTTCCCCTGACAATGGCATTGGCAGAGGTATGCGCTCTCTGAATGCTTTCTAGTTTTCTGATGTATACAAGTGGATTTGTTTGTGCAAATATAAGAAGATATTTACTAAGCATCATTTAGTCTGGCACAAGGGCACAATAGTGAAGTACTTGATAAGTGAATTCATTAGCAATTGTTTGTGAAACTAGCTTACTAACTATTGCTCTAAGGCAGACTCTTTTTGTGCACATAAATAAATCTAGATATGCAGTTGTTGGCATTTTTGTGCTAATTGATCATTCATACCACAGCAGTATTGTAGATTTTACAGACACAAATGTTCTTAATGCAAGAATTGTATTTGTAAGGTTGAACTTGCACTGTCTATATTTTTCCAATGTGACCAGTGAAAAACTAATTTTTTTATCTTATTTACTAGTGTACGTTGCTGTAAAAAAGGACAGCATAAATGAAATTGATATCTTGTTGTCCTTATTATTATTTGACAGATAAAAGGGCGGGTTTTTTTTAGGGAGGTCTGGTGGCATGCTCCCCCTGAAAATTATGCATCCAAGGTTGGCTAAAATTATGTTTCAAGGCATATCAGCTACTGAAATTAAGATAAATAAAAAAGTTTCAGAAAAATTCTAAGGGTCTTGAAGGTTGTCATGTGCTGAAACAAAAAGATTTAAAACTCGGAAGACGCTAAGAAAACAGTATAAGTAAAAATTTTCAGAAAAATTCTGAGGGTCTTCCATAAAACCCTCGAAGACCTCTGGATCCACCCTTGCTAATATAAAATTTTCATTCATTGATTTCTGAAATGTTTTTGTCTAATTCAATTCATTTTTACAGTTGGTGTACTGCATAAGTCAATATATTTCTTACAGTTGTTTCATACAATAAAGTATGGGAGTGTTACAAACAAATATACATATACACATGGCATATTATTATAAATAGATTACAGGGCCAGTGCAAGTGTTTCATGCGCCCTAGGCAAGACTTGAAAATTGCGTCCTCGGTTGCTTAGTCTTTTGAATTTTTCTCCTGAAAGGTCAGTAATGTGCCCCACTAATAGGTAGCGCCAACCCTGCCCACATATTCATACATGTATGTATGCAAAGGTTTTTTTTCTTTGAATTCTTTCCAGAAATATAAAGACGGTCTCAGTTCTGCCTCATTTAGTCAGACTGTTATTGAGCATAGTTCCACCCTAGCAAGAGGCCCATCCTCTCTCCACATCACCACTTTCTGCAAGCGCTTGGTTATCATTGTACCATAAGTAGGTTTATTAGCATTTGTACAGCAATAGACATCAACTGATACTGTCTGCGATCCTTGCACTAACTTGCATTATAGGTTTGAATATAAATGTAGATATGAATATGAAATGACTTGCTTGGTTTCAATAACTCTTCAGTTGTTAGTATATAAAGGGCAGTATATCAAGAAAATATCCAGAAAAAATGTATCATCATCATCATCATCATCATCATCATCATCATCATCATCCATTACAGGTACACTGCTGGACAAAGGTCGTCCCCAACTCCTTCCATGCCGATCATGACTGTGCTAATCTCTGCCATGTCTTACTGGCAAACCTTTCTATCTCATCCCTCCATCTTATGCCTGGTCTCCTCCTACTGCATTTGCTATCTCTAGGGCACCAATCAACTAACCTTTTGCACCATCTGTTATTCTTCCATCTTGCTATGTGTCTTGTCCATCTCCATTTTTGTTGCTTAATTACTTCTATATCTTTTAACTGGGTCTGCTCTCTGATTCATGTTCATCTTTTTCTATCTCTTAGAGTTATTCCTAACAGGGCTCTTTCCATTGATGTGTGACCGAGTTTAAGTCATCTGAAATAGGGTTTTTTATTTTGAATGTCATTTTGCAGGCACAATAGGAAATATGATTGGATTAACTCCTTAAGTTTAAAATGTTTCCACTCCTTTTCTGACTTTTTTGTTTTTTACTAGTGTCAGTCAAGTGTCAATGATTTTTGGCTATTATTTGCTGTGAGTTTAAATATATCAAACACATATAAGTCATTTTTCTTTTGCTTTTCTTTCTAGTAAATTGTTTAGACAGTGCTAAAGGTAGAATGGCCTAAAATTAAATCTCCTGAATATTTAGTTTATTGTTTGGGATAACCAAGATTTTGGCTACCAACAATTAGCCAAAATATACCTCTAATGAATAGGGGAGGGCGGTGATACTTGAGATAGGTCGGACATTGCATTTTCTGAAGAAAGTATGGGACCTAGGGCCGCAAGATCTTGCATGAAAGTCTGAGAGTTTGTTTACATCGTCTGTGAGGAATTTCAAAACAACAAGCCCAAAACTTATTTCTCCAGGTCAGAATTTATGTTTTTTGAGGTTCCTATGTATTTTTTGGAGTATATATCGTAAGCTCTACCTACATGATTATGACAATCAGTGATTTATGCATTATTATAGTGAATCTGTGTTACATGTAGAAGGTATTGTTGAAAGTAAATGTTAAACTCTGTTGTGCAAACTGTGAAGGTAGCTATTATTTATCATATTGTGGGGGGGGATAGGTTGGACAGTCAAGCAGAGGGATAGTTTGTCAGTGTCCAAACCATTTCCCTACTATTACAAAGTTATGACCTTTATAAAATGATAACACTACTTAAATGTTATCAACTCAAAGTAAAACACAACCTAATAGCCATCAGGGAATATGATAATGATAATCCACCAGTCCTTTATACTTTAGGATAATAAAATGTCTTTGAAATCATTAAATTTATGTTTTTAGCCAATCCAACTCAGTTAATTTCAAGAATTTGCCAATTAATACATGTGGCTGAACTATCCCACCCCTCTGATCAAACTATCACCACTAGGTAGGATAGTTCAGACAATATACAAACTTGTGTTTGTTAACTGTAGCTTAAAATTGAAAGGAGCTAAGGAGTTGATACTATTTGTCTGAAGAGCCAAATGGAAAGGCTACATTTTAACATCAACACAATTACACTACTACTTAAACCTGCTTTTATAGAAATATTTTTTTAAAAAGTGGCCGAAGTATCACCGCCATCCACTACAGATATATTTCAGAAATGAAGTGTTATATTAAATGTGATCACATCTGAAGGAATTAACAAAACTAGATTACACAGCAAAGGTATCTTCTTGTCTGCAAGTAAATTCTGCACATCCGGGGCATTCAGAAAGAAGTGACAAAAGTGAAGTCTGAACAAGAAGAAAACATAAATTTAATACAAGAGAAAAAGGGTAGACCATTAAGTCAGCAAAATGAAATACTCATTTACAACAAAAAAAGCTTTGGTTAAGCCGAGGAATTTATCCTTTTTAATAAGAGTTAAAAAGGAGATGTGAAATATGTCTAAAGAAACAAAGAGTTACAGAAAGATAACACAATGATGCCAGTGTGCGTGCTTCGGAGAATAATGCCAGAAAGCGGCACGTGTTGTTCATGTGTTTAAATTGGATTATGTCTTTGGCGAAATGTATGTGTGTTTCTCTATGTAAGTATATGCAAAGCTAAGAACAGAATGAGATGTGAACCTTACCTCATTTCATGACAATGCAAGACGGAGTGAGAGGTTGAATTTTGCGGTCATTTATTTTATACCATTACCATGTGTACATGACATCACTAGTTTGTGTGTTCTTTTTAATGTGTATCATGTGACATCCGCTATAAACATGTGTGCATACTGGTGTTAGTGTGTGTGAAGCAAGGGCAGGTAACTGCATGATAAGCATAATTTATTATTGTTGTATGAAGCCTTACAAGTTTTTCAGATATTTCTCTTTTTTTTGTCCTTTTAGTTTAAAATAAGAAAAAATCTTTTATGATTACATAAATGAATAGTGCTGTTAAATATAATTATGATTTATAACAACTTTATTTTGTGTATCCATACAATTGCATGTAAGAATTGAATGCTCTTGCCTTATAAAAAAAACAATTAATTATTAGGAAAACTATCCGAAAACCCATCCTATGAACGGGTTATTCAACTAGTTTTAAATAAAATTAAAATTTCATTTTTCATCTAATAAATCACCATATGATTAATTTGTGAATATTGTACTGTATTGACACAGCATTTAGCCTCTTGAAAACTTGGGGTTTAGTACTGGCTAGTTCCTCTATATATGGTATGTATATACGGGTCTGGTTCATCTTCCTGAAATTCACTTTCCCGAAGTTCAATTTACTGAATGTTTATTGGCCAAATTATGACTTGGCTGACTTTTTTTCATTTGTGTAAATTCAATTCACAGAAGAGTTCCATTATTTTTTATGCTATTCATTGAGGAGCTACACTGTTAATTACAAACGGTTTATAAATGTAAGAGTTAAGGTTTAATACATGTGATGAAACTATACACTTATATCTTGTTGAGAAAATATTTCTGACGTTGATGAGAACTATTTTCCTGATTAAATCTTTTTTCTGTATGTTTATTTTAAATTTATTTCTCCCATGTCAGTGTCAGTTAAAAAAAAGCGCCTCAATTTTTTTCGCTTGCCAAATATTCATTACTACCAAAAGATTGAGCATTGTTTTATAACATATCATCCCCTGTTGATTTTAAGTAGATTTTCAAATGATTAAATAATTTGGCTATGATTCTTTTTTCAAATACCAAATTTTTAAAGAATTGGCATCTCAGAGAAAGGGTGACAAGTGCTACACCTAGCTCAAGGATAACCTAAAACCATTTAATGACCTTAACCTAC
>VCCN01004182.1:6403179-6417430 GCA_006491835.1 Architeuthis dux | reverse complement strand
AGATTTTGGTTGTTTTAACACATTTCAACAGAACAAAGATGATGATAGTAGTCCAAATAAGCCTAAAATCAAATTTGTTTCTCTTAAATCTTTTTAACTATTTGTACTGTTTTTATTTTTCAGTTTACAAATCTCCAAACTTTGAAGCATTGGGCTTCAACCTCATCAAAGATAAAATGGTATCAATGGGTTACCCAGAACCAATTCAAGATTTTGATTATGACCACACATTCCCAATTAGGTAAGTCATTTCTGTCTGAAAGCTGGAGTTTCTTTACAAAATCAATTTTCACCAGTTAGTCTTTGTATTCAACCAAACTGGCATGTAGTCTGATAAATCAACTCTGTTGAGGCTGTAGATATGTTGCAAAACTCTGACATAAACAGGGTCTACAAGAAAATTAGTTTTGAAAAGAAAGGTCTACAAACAATGCATCCTCCCAACTATTGAGCTGAAACTTTGAACCTGACCAAAAGACTTGCTCTCAGACTAAGAACCATGCAACGTGCACAAGAAAGAATCATGCTCAGCATCACATGAATGACCACAAGAAAGCAGAGTTCATTAGAGAAAAACAGGAGTCAGAGATATCATAGAATCCATTAGAAAACTCAAATGGCAATGGGCAGGCCATATTGCAAGAATGTCAGACAACCACTGGACATGACGACTCAAAACGTGGATCCCCAAAGAACATATGTGAAAATATGATGGTGTGACAATTTAGACAATTGGCTCCTCGACACCCACAATTGAGAAGTCTGGCAAATCTTGGGGATGGTCTATGTCCAATGATGGACGTTAAAAGACAGATGATGATTATGAAACTGGCATCCTTTCCTCTTTTGGAAAAATCTTTGATATTTTTAACGAGAAAATGTCAAGTATGATAAGTTAGTGGATCTGACCCTAACTTAAGCAGGTTAGCATTGACCATAAAATTTGGCAAGTATAATACTAAATGGAAAGAAAATGAGATTTAACTTCCAGCAATGGACAATAAAAGCATGCGGGTCACAGGGGGTCATTCATTTCACAATCTCCGGTTATGAACATAGCAAACAAATAATTTTATATCAAGATTTTACCCAATCATTCTTATTCTGAATTACTTACAATATTTCTTAAAATTTGTTTTTATACCAGTTTTTTTAGCATTTTACCTTATCATATTGACAAATAAAACATCAAGTTTTAATAGTAATAGTAAAAACAACATATAACTAAGAATCTATTGATGTTTACAACGCCTCCTCCTTCTCTTTTCAAAATGCCAAGCAGCCTCAACCTGAAACCCGCTCTGTTTCTAAAAAAACTACAGTCGAAAGTAATCATATTTTTCATTTATTTTTAATCAGATGAAGTTGGGAAAAGCATTATTATTAGTTTTTTGACTAATATTTACCTTCAACTTAATTTTTTGTGTTATTTTTTTAGGTCAAGATTCGTTTTAACAGTAGTCCAAAAACTGTATTTGTTTTCCAAACACATTTTTGTGCTTCCAATCACTAAGACCTTCGTTAGTTTTGGATAAGAGTCTGTTGCTTAGGTGGGGTTCTATTTAGCATTTACCTATAATGATGAATGCAACATTTAATGTCCATTGTACGACTATCCGAAATCATTATAAAAACTATATATAAATAACAACTAAGAATGCAAAATTTCCCCTCAAAAGATTTCTTAATAATGGAAGTAACCAAAATACTTCACAGCGGTACTTTTGTAGAACGGGCAGACAGTAAGGGTCCATTTCTGTATTATAGTTAAAAAGTAAATAGAACTTGCCCCAAACCATTAAGAAAAAAAAATTCTTACGGTTTTCGGGTTTTACTGGTAAAACGAAACTTATCCGTTTCTTATCAAAACTCAAACGAGGCCATCAGTCTACGACTGTCAGTAAATAGCGCACATCAGAAGTACAGAATAAGCTCTTGGTGTAAATATTTTTTATTTCTGTTGTATAAAAAGAAATTTATTAAAGAACATTTTTCCACTGGCATCAGGCCATCTCAGCTAGGATGGGGGTGTTTGAAAGTTGAAACCTTAGAGTCAATAAAGGATAATGGTGCTGTACAATTGTTTTATATAACCCCAACTTGATGTACCCATATAAAAAGATGGTATTATTCTTCGCTGGTAACAAGGTTGCCACTAAGATATTATATGGCATGCTAATGTATAAACATATATATACATATATATATATATATATATATAATGCATAATTTATGCCATTTATACAGCTGCCAGGTTAATTTATTTTAGAAATTACATTTGGAAATGTTGCATGAAAAATGTTCAATCCGCCTAAGCATTTACACATTCATTTGAATCATAATCTCATATTACAATCTATCCATGCATATAATGGTACTCCTCATTGCATAAGAAATATGCTATGTCGATAATCTTCTGCTCTGAATCCATTAACTTTCTGCTTAAAGGAAGAATTCTCACTCATTGCTTGGAAGCTTTTGAACTGATATGACCTTTATCGAAAGGCAAAAATTGATCACAATTTTCCCATCATTCTTTATTTCTTGGTGAAACAGATGAACAAGACAATCCCCACCCCTAAGTAAAGCTTTTCAACTTATTAGAGACTGTCAAACAAAACTGTCAACATAGGTTTCTTCAGTTTTTAAGTTGGTCTGGCTGGCTGGCTGGCTATGTATGTATATATGGTTCATGCATATAGGCTGCAGTAATGGATCTCCTTGTTATGTCTATAAAAAACGTCTTTATGTTTTTTGAAAATTCCTCTCCTAAATAGGTTTTTAGTGAAGGGTTCAATTTGCAATATAAGTTTATCCTAAATTGGTCCCTTAGTGTGGGTCTGGCAGCATTCACACTTTTTTGGGGGAGGAAATTTGGACTTTTTTTAGTGAACACTGCCCATACAAAAGGCGAGAGAAATAATTTATTCATTGATCACCCCTTTTTCCAATTTTTTTTAATTGATCACCCCCAACACGGCATGCTGCCAAAAGATGTTGGTCATATGATGGTTTCTATTTCTTTTTGTTATTAATATAACTGTTCCTGAGTTAAAGAGTTCGGCCTATTGCAGAATTCTTTGTGCAGTTATTTCCTTTTTAGAATAATGGTGACAATTTTTGTAATTCCCTCTGGAGAGAACAGTGAAAGTTACAGAGAGCCAAAAGATTTATATGCTTTTTATTCATGAATACAAAATATTGATAAGAGATTTAAAGGTTCTTCCTAAGAGTTATTTTTTACAGCAGGTGAAGATAAATAAAAGAAATTACTCGTAATAGAGCATTATTCTTGTTCTGCAATCGACAAAGTTATTTGATCTCCTAGGCTTGGCTTAAATGCTGTCCAGCTTTCTGCCTATTTTTAGCTTCTAATTTGATCGAGGATTCCATCATCCATTTTTCCACAACCAAAATGGCTGATTAAGAAAGATGGATCACTCCAATTCTTTTTTTACTTATATGTATACTTTCCATCACACCCACCACACACTCATCCCACAAAAGAACTTCCAAGGGTAGTTGATATAAGCTAGAAATTATATAAATATATAATTAAGCCCCTATCTCTAAGAAGAAACACTTATGGACTTTTAAAAAAAAAATCTTATTATCTTTTGGGGATCTTTGACTATTATGTACATTTTTTTACGTTTATCACCTTATGTCCAGTAGAAGCCATTCGTTTTCTTTTTTTTTCCTTCTTGAAACAATCTTTGGCTTTGTTCGTATTGTTTCTTCCTAGTATTTCAATCGACAGAAATTGCTCAAGCTAATCTTCTTTTTACAAAGATATATGGTAGTTGGTTGGAATGGCAAACAGGACATTGCTACACAACCCACCCCAATCTGGATCCGGCCTTCTCACCGAGGGCGATGGGGGTTTGAAAGTTGGAACCTTACAGTCAATAAACAATAATGGTGCGGTACAATTGTTTTATGTAATCCCAAATTAATGTTCCCATATAAAAAGACTGTATTATTATTATTTGCTGGGGCTCATTCCAATGTGTCATCCCAGGGTCAGGTCTTGCAACCCTGTCAATGGTCAAGTGTACCATCTGACCGTTAGATAATACAGTGGGTCGTATTTGCTTACTCTATAATTGGTGGTCAGAATGCCTAATATGCAACAGGGTTGCCAGCCACTATTCCAAATATACGCCTTTTGAACCCCCACACACACACACCTCCGAAAACTGTCAGTGGACGCCCATGTGAATGACCCCAATTCTCTTATGATTTTAGCTATCAATCATTTCCTCTTAATCTCTGTGGGAAGTATAGTTTGTTGATGACAGTGTGCCTTTCCTTTTTTTCAGTATCTACTTATATAAGATTTCAGTATTTCAGGAGAAGGTGGTGGGGAAAGATAACAAATGAACTTAGTTGTGATGGATCAAAGAGTTCCGTCCACAAATTATCTCATAGGAAAAAGATCCTTGGTTTGTCAGATAAAAACAAAGCCTCGGTTGCTGGACTCATTTAAGTTGGAAGAGGTATATGTATTCACTTGTGTCTGTCCATCTGTTTGCCCACACAATATCTCCAAAAGTTCTCAATCAATTTCAATGACATTTTGTGGAAGGATGGACCCCGGGCTAAGGGAGAATTGATCAACTTTTGGGGGCGGATCCAGCAATGTTTTTACAGTTACCTCCCTGCATCATAGCTATATGTCCACTCAATATCTCCAAATGTTCAATGAAATTATCTGGAAGGATTGGTCATGGGGTAAGGAAGAGTTGGTTAAATTTTCAGCTGGATCCAGGATTTTATTTTTTGATTTGAGAGATATTTTTTCATTTTTTTCATACATTTATGTATTCACTCATGTTGGTCCACACAGTATCACCAAAGGTTCTCTATGAATTTCAATGAAACTTTGTTGAAGGGTGGGCCATTTGCTAAGGAAGAACCGATTAAATTTTGGGACAGATCCAGAAATCTTTTATAGTTACCTCCCCCGCATCATGAATGTATGAACTGATTCAATTTCTTGTGACAATAGCATCGGCAGAGGTATTCACTCTCTGAGTGGTTCCTAGTTATTTCTTTTACTGTAAAAGGAACAACAATGAAAGAGGTGTTTGTGTACAGTGATAAGTTAACCTTGGCAATGGTATACCATCCAATTTATAGCAATAGTTTAGAACTACATGAGAATTATATAGATATTGATGCACCATAATCATCATCCATCTATAAAAATTTGTATTGTCATAGCCTTGGGAAAGTATTGTTAAGAGAGGTTAAAAAGGCATTTTGGGGATATAAGAAAAATCTAAAATAGCCATTAGAATAAAGAACTGAATGATCATCATTTATTAAAATAGCAGGTATATATTTTTATTTTGGTAAAAATCAGGTGGTCAACTTTCAATTCAGTATATTCTCAATTAAATTGTATTCACAAATGTGGACATGTTTTGTTTGTACACGTTAAGTCCTAACATATATCAGAAACTGTCAACCAAAACTGTCAGAATAGGTTTCTTCAGATTTTGAGTTAATCCAGCTGGCTGGCTATGTATGTATCATGCATACAGGCTGCACCAATGGAGCTAGAGGGCTGAAAATTTCAACATTTACCCCTTATTATGTCTAGAAAAGAACTTTTATTTTGTTTTTTTAAAATCCTCCCAAATAAGTTTTTAGTGGGGTGTTCAATTTACAATGTAGGTTTATGCTAAATTGACCCCATAGTTTGCGTTCACTTTTTTTTGTTGAAAAAAAAAGACTTTTTAATGATTATTGCCCAACAAAAGGCAAGAGAAGTAACTTATTCATTCCTTTTTCCAATTTTTTAATCACCCCCAACACGACATGTGCCAAAAGACATTGGTCATATGATGGTTTCTATTAACAAGTCTGCTTGCTAATCAATTATCTGAGTTGGTTAAATGTTGATGTGTGGGGTTGGATCAGTAGATATAAGGGTCATTCTATGTGAAATTAAACAAGGAATTAACCCTACTTCTCCAAATTTCAGCAGAGAATCTCATGCTGATAGACCATATAAAATTTTATTCCAGTACATTGTGTGGTTTTGGACTTACAGGGCCCTCAAATTGTAGTCAAATCCCCCCCATCGAAAATGCACCGATTTTTAAACTACATTCTTCTCACTCCATTATTATGATATTGCCATGAAATATCCAAATCTGGCCATTTCAGCCATGCTGATTTTAAAAATGTTAAACTCATTTACATACCTAAAAGAATTTGAGATTTATCTGAGCTGTTTTCATACTGTTTTAGCAAGCTTGAAAATTTAGATTAAATTACACTGTTTCTTTGGAATTTTCAACTTTATTCTATAATATGTCACTGGTTTCTAACTGACCTCACTCAAAATATGAACTTTATTTGAATTGTCATTATCTAAAATTTATCAAACACTATTATCCTTTACTGTGTAACTGTAAATTCTATCCATAAACTATGTGTTGAATGTCATTTATTTCATTACCTCTTCATAAAAATAATCAATTTTTCACATCTGATATTTAAAATGTTTAATTCAAAAAACTGTTTTTCTGTTTTTTTCTAAATTATGACTCTCAACCAGCTTGTATTGGCATCCACTTGAAATCAATGGAGCTGCAACTTTCCTTAGTACATATATATTTAGTACTGTTCACCAGTGATGCCAATTTATCTCTTTTGGAGCTAGATCTAGCTTCTTTTTTCCTTGTTTGTAGGAAAGTTTGAGTATGGAGAATTCTTTTCAGAAATGCTTAGTTGGTGTCTTAGTAAGTGTTTTTGACTTGGGTTGACATCTGCCACCTGGTAGATTTTTCAGCTATGATATCATCAAAGATGGTGGCTGCTCGATCACAAAACATGTCATATCTCTATTAATACTAGCCTGATTTGCGTGGAAATTGGGACAATATGTTGTAGTTAGTATTTATAAGGTTAATAGTAATGCTTTGATAACTGGTTTTAGTTTTATATTTACAATAGGAAACCATCAACCAAAACTGTCAACATGTCAGTTTTCAAGTTGGTCTGTCTGGCTGGTTGGCTATATATGTATATATGTAGGACGTGTACAGGCCACACCAATGGAGCTAGAGGGCTGAAAATTTCAACATATTCTCCTTATTATGCCTAGAGAAAACTTCCTCCCCTAAATAGGTTTTTAGTGGGGGGGGGGGTTAACAATGTAAGTTTATGCTAAACTGATCCCTTAGTTTGTGTCCAGCAGCATTCATGTTTGTTTTTTGAACATTCATACTTTTTTTAGTGATCACTGCCTAACAAAAGGCAAGAGAAGTAACTTATTCATTGATCACCACTTTTTCCAATTTTTCTAATTGATCACCCCCAACACGGCATGCTGCCAAAAGATGTTGGTTGCATGACGGTTTCTATTGAGTGACTAACCAGACCTGTTTTTATTATTTTTCATTCATTTTTTTTAATGCAACAAAAATATTTCTTGACATATTTCACCATGAATAAAGTGATATCATATTATCATAAAAATGAATATTTACAAAGAGTTTTACAAACATGTTCAGATTTTATCAAAAAGGATTTTTGCAAATTGTATCCAACCCATTTACACTTTCACACTTGCAAAAGGAGCAGCAGGCAACCTCATTTTCCCTCAAATTCACAAAGGTCTAAGTGAACGATTATGTCATCAATGCAGTGATGTTGAAGATAGGTATGGAACTATGACCTCAATAAATCTCCCTTGGCACTTCTACATCTTTAATGTGTGTGTTCTTCCCATAATGGTCGAGCCATGATTTGAGTTCATCTAAAGATTTGCAAGATGACTCTTTTTGAAAAATGATTTGATTTACGTAGATAAGCAGTTATGGTAAATTAATTCATAGATTGAATTATATGTAATCCTCTCCACCATCTATATATGAATAGGCATATTTGTAACTGATTTTCTATAGTGTATCGATAACATGTTCATCCATTTTGTTTAGTGCGTCCTATGATACCAGATGAGCTCTTTTGATATTTATTAATGGTTTGTTCTAACACCATATCTGCAGCAACAACTGTGAATGTATGTTGATTCCGTTTCACAACATGCTTCCTCTTTGTGAACATTTTGTGCGATTCTGGGGCTGTCTTGGGCAGTCTCGTCATATCTTCTAGACATAACGAAGACCATCCCTGGCTGTTAGCACAGCAAATACTGACTGAAGTTTCTGTACTGTATACAGATTACAGATTAGATGTAGTCGCCAGAGACCTTGTCTATCAAAACGGATCAACTTTCTTAGAAGCTGGAGCTAGTTTAGCAGTTTTAGTTTGTTTAGTCTTAGAAAACTATCCCAGTAACAAGATTGTTCTGATGTTTACCTTCTGCGATCATCAAATTTCTCGAAATCTGTGAGGAGCTTCTCCCTATTGACATCCAGATCCAGATCCACATGATCTACTCTTTTTTGCTGGATTTGAAGTAACTTTTCAAACTCTGATGCATAAGACTTTATGGAGTGC
Source organism: Architeuthis dux (assembly GCA_006491835.1). NCBI lineage: Eukaryota > Metazoa > Mollusca > Cephalopoda > Oegopsida > Architeuthidae > Architeuthis > Architeuthis dux. The sequence goes on along the minus strand of VCCN01004182.1, from coordinate 6,408,952 downwards.
TCTTTCAGAAATGACTTCACCTGCAATCAGAAGATGGTTTCTCCCAACATAAGCATCCCTTTTACTCTCATCTCATAGTTCTTCCCTTGTAAAACAGACTCTACCATGTTTACTCCAAACACTGAGCATTTAATAAACACATTTGAGACTCCATTTCCACGAACATATTTACCAAAATAACAAAGCAAAATTTTAGCCATGTGAAATGCTCCCAAAACAAGGACAACATTTTTGAACTTATCTGGATTGATTAGCTAGATTTCATGTGTAATAGTGTAAATGCCTCCGTCACAGGCTACTGGTAAGTAGTTTTGGTGCAACTGGTCGAGGATACTATTGAAATGCAATAGTGCTGTATAAACAGTTGTATGCTGAGTTACTGGATATGGGATTACTGGTGAAAATCTAACTTGTTTCTGCAGTAGAACCTCCTCTGAGCAAAATGCATTGAAAGTGCTCCACGGTAGTACAGGCTGTTCAAGGTTTTCTTCTCGATTGGAAATCTAAGAATTGTGTAGATTGGTATGTGCAATTCTTGAAAACTGTTATAACATTTCTGCATTTTCATATTGCTTCTTTGCATCCTCATTGATCATAAATGAATCTGAGGCAACTTTATACTTGCTTGGGAGATCAGGACGTTTTACCAATTTTAAATAAAGCTGTAACTTTTGGCATGGAAGAAGCTCTTGAATTGCTTACATCCCTTGTATGATACCAGTCTCCAATAAGCATGCTTTTACTGATATGTCTCGTAGTTTATCTTGGAAGAGTATGTTTACAGTGTCATCATGAGAACCTCCTACACAAGCTTTGATGACCACCCCCTTGGCAGGATGCAAGTCCACCAAAGGGATACCTCACCTTAATCACACAGCCTAGAGTGTACTGAATTAGCTGCTGAGTGCACAGGGAAATTTGCCCTAATGAAGAGTTTTCTGCACTCTTCACTCATACCGGGAATCGAACCGGGGACCTTCTACATGTTAAGCAGATATGTTAACCATTACACTATCTGAGCAGACATTTATTGTATACTTCAAGTAAATGTGCTTATGAGATTTCTGGACATAGATAATACATAAACAGTGTAGATTAGGACTCTTGCTTACGGACTGTAGTGGCATGCGCGTTTCCTTGCAGATTTCCTAAGATTTTCCCAGCAAGAAGTGCTGGCTTTATCTTCATTTTCTATTCCTTCTTTCTCATTTAGAATCTTGAAAAGGGACTTCTTAAGACAGTATTGTGTGTAGCATGCATGACTCATATGGTAATAAAACATTGCTACATAGCATAATGAGTTGAAACAGTAACAATGTCAGTTCACATTTTTGCTGCTGCCTGGATTTCTTCTCTACCGTTTCAGTACTTAACACACTATCATCACTTTTATTACATATGGAGCATGGTTTTCATCTAATTTGAAGTCTGATACACCGTCTTTTGACACTCTAGACAGTGGTGCAGTGATGTGGGAATTTTAGGAAATGGTATTCCATCACTGTATATAATTAAAATTCTCTATTTGAATGATTCGCTGTTTTGAAAAATTAGCCAGTATATTTCCAAATACTCATTCAATATGGCCCAAAAAACGTCTCTGAAATTGGTTAAAAACTTTCCTTGGGCTGGTTGATCAAAGCACCCCCACCCCCAGGTGCAGGCAGCCCTGTGTTCCCTCACTTCTTTTTAAAGCACTACACCACTGACTCTAGACAATTTTATGACGTGCATATCATCATTTCATTTCAGCAACCTTTGAACAAAAATGTAATAAATTAACAAGACATAAAAAATATTAAGAATACCGGAATATTTGGTACTTAAAGTACTTACTAATATTATTCATCACTTTTATCTCTCCTATTAGCTTTGTAACGGTCAAATTAGTAGAAATTAAAAGTTTCATGCAAATTGGGCCAGTTTTGTGATTGAGCGGCTGCCATCTTTGATGACGTCATAGCTGGAAAACCTATGAGATGGCAGATGTCCACCCAAGTCAAAAATACTTACTAAGACACCTACTAAGCATTTCTGAAAAAAAAATTCTCTGTACTCAAACTTTCCTACAGAACCATAGCCAGATCTAGGACTGTTAGCAGGAGGAGGAAAAAAAATCGCTGATGACAAGTGTCAAGGAGCATCCTTACACTCAACTGGTCTTCTTAGTAAGGCTAGTGTAACAGAAAGCAGATTTAGTAGGAGGGGGGAAAGGGTGGCTGGGGGAAGATGGTGTATCATGAGAATAAGTGAGAAAAGAGGAAGGCAAATGAAATTGAAATAGAAAAAGAAGATAGTAACAAAGAAGAAATCATGCAAGAGTGAAAGAAATATAAGAAAGGCAGAGGAGAAAGAAGACCGGAATGAAGAGTAGAAAGAAAAGGAATAAAAAAATGCATAATGGAAGGAGAAAAGGCAAGAAGAAAAGTGATCGGGAAAAGAAAGACTGAAAGACAAAGGAAGGAATAAGTTTTTTTTGTTTTCTTTAAAAAGAGTATTAAAAGGAAGTATAAGAAGAGAAGGAAGGGAATAAAACAACTATAAATAAGTCAAGTGGATAAAGATTTCTTAAATCTTGCCAAAAGATTTTTTTCAGTGTTGGTGGCAGATAAAACCAGGATTTGCCCAGAAATAAGGGGGGCTTTAAAGGTGTTACACCCATTTCATCAGGAATGACTACAAAAAATAAAGAAAGAAGCAACTAAACTGTCTTTTCTTTTTATCTCCTTACCTCTTCAATTAGCACCTGTAGAGGAGTCCTTCATTAGTGTCAGCACCTGGTTCTGAAGCCAATGTGTGTGTGTATGTTTGGAGGGAAGGGGGTTCAGTGTTGCCCAAGTGTCAGCTTTAGTGTTGATAAATAGAAAAGGTGAGCTAAAGGATAATAAACACTAAACATTTTAAGGGGCCCGGAAAATGGAATAATAATAAGTTCTTAGACTTCTGTTTTGGAGATGTCAACTCAAACACAAGAATAGCTAGTTTTTCCGATGCTGACTATTAGGCCGGGGGGAGGGGGTGCAGCAGGGCATACTGTGCACCCCACCCCCCATGATCCTACACTTAGGGTACCAAAATGTTCTGTAAAATGTCCTCTTTAAGAAAAAAGATGTTCCCAAGAAAAAGGTTGGGAAGAACTACCTCATTTGCATAAAACAAAATGGCCGCACACGCCAAAAAAAAAAGAAGGAATTTCATATCTCATCTCCCAGTTGACATATATGAGTACTCTAAAGGGCTAAATCATGATTTTCAGACATGAGGAATTCAAAAATACACTTTATTTTGCCATAATTAATTGATAGGTATTTCAGTATTTTACAAGGAAATTTCAATATGGGCGAAAGTCTATGGATTGTAGATTTAATTCATGATGGAGGTATATACATATGGGCCATTCCATATCAAATCACTTAATATTTCTTGAGTCCACATGGGCACCATCTGAGATTTTGATGAAATTTCAGTAGGTGATACCTTTTCTAGAGAAAATTCAACCCTGAAAATTTTAGCTTGATTGAACCACCGGATCAGATGTTATGAGAAATTGAAATTTGCTTAAATTTACATATCACAAGCCGCAAGCATGATTTGCCAAATCTAGGAATGAAAGAGGATAGATTGAACTATAATTCAACAAAATTTGAACCATTTTTTCAACTGACTACATTACTTTTCATGCATTCATAAAACACATACAATTTTGGGTTTTTACTGTAATGGTCCTATGTTTTGATCATCAGAAAAGTATTTAATGCTTTTAAACTCTGTTTCAATCTTTTACACAAGGAAATGCATCAACTGAATATAATCCAGTGGGACTTTTATTTTAACACCCTTAATTCAGTTTCTACGACCGGCCAAACATTTAGCAACTCCTCTTAAAAAGCCATTTCGCTCCATTTTGAAGGACCCATAACTCCTAAATCACATAGAATATAGGTAAAATGAAGCCAGAAATGGCTTTGTTGGGTGAGAAACTACAGGGGTATCAAATTTCAGCTAGATATCTTATTAAATAGCATAGTTATGAAGTGCCAAATTTGGCAAATCATGCTTGCTGCTTGCAACATGTAAATTTAAGAAAATTTCAAGTTGTCATAACATCTGGTTCAATCAAGCTGAAATTTTCAGGGTTGAATTTTCTCTAGAAAAGGTATCACCTACTGAAATTTCATCAAAATCCCAGATGGTGCCCATGGGACCATTAGGTGATTTTATATGGAATGACCTCTCTCTCTCTCTCTCTCTGTCTCTCTCTCTATATATATATGTATTATCAACTTTCCAATGGTGTATGTTCCCAATTTGTATCTGATGGACTTCAAAAGTTACAGCTCAAAACGTGAAGCTAAGTATTCAGCATTTTCAAGTACACATCAAGTATACAGTCCAAAGTCTAATAGCTATTTTTTCCAATGCTGACTATGAAAAAAATTCTCTATACTAGCAAGTTTACATTATGGAGTCAAAAATCAAAACTGAAAAAACAAGCCTGGCTGCTCCAGAGTCAAACTCTGCTCCTACTTCTACTTCCTTGCATAATTCTACTATAAATTTTGGAGGTATGTAAAACTTGTCAGTTTAGCGCAGGTGGTAACACACCAGGCTAGTGATCACCAGATCATGAGTTCAAATCAAGGTTAGGGAATGGGGATTTTACATATTTACATATTTTTGGTGAGGATTGTTCTTGCTATATGGGAAAGTAAAGTCAACTCTGAGAAAACCTACATACAACAAATGCAGGAAAAAGAGTTAAACATTTCCATCGACGGGATTGCCCACCTCCTGGATCCATCTTATTAAGGACAGAGACCATCATTATGATAGTCATGGCAGGGCAGCATCATCAGTTGATGACTAGACAAGCTTTCGGTGATTTAATGCCAATAGCTCATTTATGTCTGGCTGCCAAAGCAGTTGGACAAACCTAACCACCAGCTGCCATTGGTACTGCAAGAACGCAATACTAATAAATTAGAAATCTCCCAAGGAACCTGATATTTTACTTTATTTTTATTTTCTGTCTTTAAAACAGTCCAGTTCTGCGCTACAATGAAAACCTGCTCTACCTCTCTTCCAGACAAAAACCTCAGCTCCCACTCCCTTCTGAAAAAAACAAGAAAAAATTCAGGAATGATCTTTCAGAAATAGTTCAGAGGTGGGTGGGTATTTCAGACTTTGTGAAAAATTTGACTCTGCGTAAAAAACTATGCCCAAAATTTCTACATTTTCCCCCCAAAAGTTCAAATTCTGAACAGAAGATGATTTCTCTTCTTGTAAAAAGCCGAAAGAAAAGAAATAAAAAGTAATTTTGTTTGAAAACTGACCAGTTCAGAACTGCAAACACTGCAAACGAATTTAGGGTCATTTTTATATATCTGAGTCTTTCTTTTTTCCTTTTTAAATTATAAACAAATCTCAAGTTGGTATGTTCAAACCAAATAAGTTCTCCATTCATCCAATTGCACAGGATGGGAATCACATTAGTCAGGCTATAAAAAAATAATAAGCAAACTGCATAAACTTGGGTCGGGCGTTGTTGTTTTGTTGTTGTGATGAGAGCAACACATTAGATGACGTCTTCTAGCGGAAGTTGTTTCTTCCAGGTGGTGAACTACAAAATATGTCCCTTGCTTTAGCTCATTTATGTCTAAGCAGTTGGACCAAACATCAGCTGCCATTCATTTTTTTTTTTCCATATGTAGACCACAATGAAAATCACCAGCTGCCATTCATCTTTTTTTTCTTTTCTTTTTGTTTGGTAGAC
>VCCN01004182.1:6359811-6373730 GCA_006491835.1 Architeuthis dux | reverse complement strand
TAAAAGCACACATAATGTGTGCTTCCAATTATTGAACTTTTTTATTATGGATATGAAGTTCAAATTGCTTAAAAAGATGATAATTTGTTGGAGAAATGTCAGGTGAATATGGAGGTTGCTGCAAGACTTCATATCCCAATTCTCTAAGCTTAGAAGCAGTCAGCTGAGAGATGTATGGATCATCAGGGTCCATTTTTCCAACTTTGTAACCTTTCTTATTACCTTGAGATGACATACGAGGTCTGTCCATAAAAAAACCAAACATTTGCAACAGCGCATCAATGAGAAATTTTAGAGTGCTCTGACTGATATGTTATGTAGGAGTTACCATGACTGTTTGTATAAAAAAAACTGCATCAATCCACGTTGGTTAGTTTTTGAACTACACATGCGAGAGTGAACGTGTGTCTAGTGCACTTTTTTGGCAAGCTGGACAAACGTTGTATAGTCGCTTTTGAAGTCCTAAAGTTTCCAGAAAGTATTCAAACTATTGTTCGTGGGTCGTTGGCCACTGCTGTCGATAATTCTTCATCATTAAGAACAGATTTGGGTCTCCCTGGAGGTTTATTATTGGTATTCATATTTTGAGGCCTAAACCTATAGAACCAATGCTGAACAGTTCGCACTGTAGTAGTGTTCACTCCAAATGCTTTGTTGACATTATCAGACGCTTGAGCTGCATTATGTCCTAATTTGAAATTGTACTTGAAAATTAGTCCAACTTCTTAAGTAGACATCATTGCTGTTAAAGGCTCAAAAACCTCCAATAATAATGAATTATATCTCTATTTACATTGAATCTGCCAAAAATGTAATTATATAGAAAATCTTTCACTTTTAGCATTAGTCTGCCCGGATTAAAAATGTGTTTATGTCTTGTTGGCCAATCAAGGCTATGTAAACATTTTTTTTTCATTAGTAGAAAGGCAGGAGCTAGAACCATACACATCACTTGTCTCCCTATTTTCAAAGATCGTATTTTAGGCATGTAATATGATGAGGGTCCCTTATGATGACAGTATGAAATTCAAAGAATGAATAATTTTATATCCGACAGAATATGATAATTATAAAGACATTTATTAATTGGGAACCTATATTAGCCCTGCACCGGTGTTAGTGATTGATAAATGAGCAGCCTAGATTGTATAAATAAATAAAGGAACAAGTGCTGTGCGGGTATCGAACCCACATCGACCATGGAAGCAGCCTATATGCAGCCCTGCTCTTAACCTTCTGAGCTAACAGTGCTCCCATGGAAAGGCAGGAGCTCGAACCATACACATCGCTCGTCTCTCTTCACGGTCATATTTTAGGCACGTAATATGATGAGGTTCCCTTATCCTGACATTATGAAATTCAAAGAATGGATAATTTTATAGCCGACAGAATAAACCTGCATAACCTTCCATGTACTATCAATCAATGAGAGCAGCATGAATGTGTAGTGTTAAAACATTTTTGGCTACTGAAAAAATTAGACTTTTGCTCTATTTTTCAATACTGAATTTTATTGTTCGCTAACCAAAGACAGATAAGAAAAACAATGAATATTTGTATTCAACGTCACATATTCAATGAAATCGGCAGGCTGACTGAAATGAGGCTGCGGGCCGGGATTTGGCCCACAAACAACAGTTTGTTGACCTCTGTTCTATGATGTAAAAAATATTTCACGTGTAATAGCCCAATACGAGGAAATAAATGCACATCTGTTTTGATTCTGATAGGAACATATTTTTAGCCTCTTATATCAATACTGATTGCCAGTCCCCAAATGGTGCTTCCACCAAAGAAATTTCTCAATTATGAGTAAACAAATAAATTTTAAAAATGTACTTGTTCCTGCAGAAATTATTTCAGAATTAATATCAGGCAGCAGTGAATCAGACCTTCTTGTCCACTTCCACTTTTCATCAACTGCAGCTTCTTTCCTGAACTGCATCATCATTTTCCCCACCATTACGAGCCGCCTTTGCTGTTCACCCTCATCATCTTCTCTTGCTATCATCACACCTATTATCATTACTTTGTGTTCATCATTTTATCACTAAACAAACTGATGCGCATTTTCCACCTGACAACAGATGCCAAATTTAAAATTTCCATGGAACCTTTTAAAATTCAACTGATACTGAATTTGCAGTGGGGTACGGAGGCTGGCAACCCTTTGGCCAGCACCTGGAACCAACATGAAACATTTCCAAAATCTTCAGTAAAAAAAGAATACTCAAAGAAAAGAAAATCTTGAAGTGAGCCAGTGTTGGGGGGTGGTGTTCTCCAAATAAATTCCTGACCACCCATGTTGGATCTTATTTTATTAAGAAATATCTGGAAGCCATACCATCAGTTGAGTATCATTAGCTGGATCATAAAATGACATTGTATAGCTGGGGGCAGGGTGGATGGAACCATTCATATTTGTTGTGAGTTCAAATCCCAGATGTAGGGATATTACAAAAAATGCTCCATACCCTCCCCTATTTTAAAATAGATTAGTAAAGCATATATATATCTCAGCATAAAGTCTAAAGTAAGGGTAGGTGAAAGCAGAAAACTGAAAAAAATAGAATAAACTAGCATTCCAAGGGAAATTATGAGTCACTGCCACCCATATATGCTGTGTTGGGGGTGATCAATTAAAAAGTTGGAAAAATGTGTGATCAATGAATAAGTTACTTCTCTCGCCTTTTGTTGGGCTGTGATCACTAAAAAAGGTCTGAATTTTCAAAAAACACATGGGCACAAACTAGTGACCAATTTAACATAAACTTACATTGCATATTTCAATATCCCTCTCCCTCTAGAAACCTATTTAGGGGGAGAATTTAAAAAAACAAAAAATATATTTTCTCTACTCATTGAGGTGATTGTGAGTGTGCAAACTTTCAATTACTATGAACAGTTAGGGCTGGGCGAAGTCCCGATACATAGATAGATACAGATAAATGTCAGGACACATGAATAACCTAAACCCAGCAATAAACCAGCATTGTGGGTAGCTTAATAAGAGTTTGTTTCATCCTTGTTAAAAGCCTGTGAATTTAAGAAATTTCTTGGAGCAAAGTGTTGCAACTGTTGGATAGTCAATTCTTTCTTTCTGAAGCCTTTTATTCTGAAACAAGATTATTAGACTGCAATTTGATTTTTTTTCAGTAATGCACATGTATTGGGTAACCAAAACAGTTGGTTTTTAAAGTATAAATAAAAGACAATTTAAAAAAGAATGTTTGAATTTAACTTTATAGAACAATATATTTACCACTTTATTACTCTATCTTCTGCCATCTTTCAGGCAACTTCATAATTCTATCCTTCCAGACAAAAATTGTTATGGCTTGGCTGGGAAAGTTCCACTCCTCCACTGTAATCAGCAGATATCACACCTTCAGACTACCGTTTATTCTGATCTTTACAAAATTCTATTAATGAAAATATTTCAATTCCCTGTAAGACTCCAAAAGACACCTAGAGGAGTTCTTTGCTGGGAAAGATAAAGATTTTGGAGGATAGAATTATGAAGTTGCCTGAAAGATGGCAGAAGTACAAAACTGTAAATACGTTGTTCAATAAAGTTAATGTTAAAATTTGAAAAAATTGTTTTTTATTTTTTCTTATTGAAATAAACAAATTTTTTGGCTGACCTAACTTTTGGCTAATTGCTTTTTAAACCATCTTTTGCTATAGAGTTTGCTTTAGTTTTTAAATCATGGTGTTGATTTTTAACCAGTTCCTTTCTCTTTTTGTCAAATTCCATGACAAAGTCAGAGTTGACTTTACTTTCCTATGTATTAAGAACAGGAACAATCCTCACCAAAAATAGGGGAGTAAACCGATATGTAAAATCCCTATTCCCCATCTGTGATTTTAACTCATGACCTAGTGATCACTAGCCTGCTGTGTTACCACCTGCATTAATACATACCTCCAACATTTATAGTAGAATTATGTAAGGAAGTAGAAGTGGGAGCAGAGTTTGACTTTGGAGCAGCCAGGCTTGTTCATGTTATTTTCCCATTTTTACTCATTTATTTTTATTTGCTATTGTAGTTCATTGAAATAATCAAACACGTTTTAACAACATTTTCCCCCAACAAATCCCCAACCATTTTAGATAATTTATTATGTGATAGCTTTTGTATTTTAATGCAAAGAGTTTCGGGACAATTGAACCCCTTCTTGTTGTTTATGTTGTTAACACAACGTTTTGGCTGATCCAAGCTATGGCCTTCTTCAGGTTTACTATCCAAGCATGATGGTGTTATACATAAAAGAAAGGAGTTCAATCATTCGAAAAACTCTTTGAATGTTAATGACCTTTCTCAAAACTATAGACAGTATCTTTCTTTTTTAATGTTCATCACCAGGGAAAAAAATGTGGGATCCATTACCTGTCCATAAAAATCCTCTAAAGAACATTCGTTTCACCCTTTATGTTAACATAGTCGGCTTTTCTTGTAATTATGTGGCTGTTCCACATAATTTCAAAATGTATAATCTTTTATTACATACACCTGGGAGGCTCGTTTATAGCCTGTCTGGGAATTGAACTTACAGACTTTCATTAACCTCAACACAGACAAATGACCCCCTACTCTTCCTTGAATAGGGACAGATGAAAGTTAAAGACGTTAACTCATTCATCATGGTTGATGATTCCAGTTTGGGTCTTGCAAAGCTGAGATTTATACCACGTGGGTATTTTACATTTTATAAGTACTAGTGCATGACCTGTCGCTTTGCTGATGGTTAAGTGTACAACAATAGGCTTGGCTGATGGCTGCGACTGATACTATAAGTGTGACTGACATAGTAGCGAGAGGAAAAAAAGAAAGGTAGTTTAATAAAAGGGTAGGAAGAGGGAGTGGAGAACAGAAATGTAGGTAATTTAAAAGAAGGTTAGGGAGGGGGTAATAAAGTTAGGTTATTTAATAAGAGGGTAAGAAAGGAGTGGGGTTGATGGCTGCTACTGATACTATAAATGTGACAGACACAGCTCTTATTATATATATATGATTTTGTGGCATGAAAGTCATGTCAAGAACCTACTTTGAGGCCTGGATCCCAAACCAGCTGTTTAAAGAAGCATCTCTTGACAGGGTCAGCGCAAGGCTTTCATGCACCCTAGATGATACTTAAAATCTGCGCCCCCGGTTGCTTGATCTCCTTTCAAAATCTTCTCCTTAAATGTCAGTACTGTACCCCTCTGAGGACTGCGCCCTAGGCAGATGCCTATGTTGGTCTAATGATAGCGCCGGCCTTGTCGCTTGATAATTTTATATGATTAAAGTGTTTAACTAAACAAGCCATGATATTTTTACTCAACAATTTAGAGTATTATGATGTTTTAGAGGCCAACCAATTAATCGGGCCGATATTTAATATTTTGAGATAATCAACATTGGCCAATTATTGAAATAATGGGGCCTATTTTTATTCTAATAGAAAAAAAGTACCTTTTAGTTTTAAATTAAAACTGAAATGTTGAAAGAGAGGGGTGCAAAAAAGCGTCATTTTTCCTGAATTCGATTTGGAGAGATCAAAGGGTTGACCAAGTCAGAGGTGGTGTAGTAAAGTCCAGAGAGACGACCGTACAACGCAGAGTGAGAGGGTATAAAGGGAGGGTGGAGGCAGTCGTGTTGGTTCTTAGTCTTCTTTCTTTCCTACAAAAAAAGAGAAAGAAAGGAAGAGAAGATAGGCTTAGGCTTCTTTAGCTGTATTGGAGGGGAATAAAATAATGGGTAAACTATAAAAGTAGACTATACACTGTTTATAACTAATGTATACACTTCATAACTTTTTCATTTTCCAAACAGAGACAATGCACATTTTTTATTTTCAAATATTTTTCTCTGTTCAAGTGAATAATACATTATTTTAGATGCAAAAAAAAACAAAAACATATCAGCCTTACATATCGGCCATCGGCTGCCCTGCTCTCTAAATATCAGTATTGGCTCCAGCCAAAACCCATATCGGTCGACCACTATCTAAAAGACAATGGTTTAAAAATATTCAGAAAAGCCAAATTTCAGAAAAAATGTTTGGACTGAACTTTTTAAGATGAAATTAATATTAGACATTTTTCTTTATGCTTCCTTTTCTAAAGAAAATCTATCATCATGATCAATAAAATCCTTTTTTTTTACAATTTCAGATGATAAACTGGCATGATAAACTAGATTCTTAAGAGGCAGGAATTGCATGTTTATGAACCAATATACTTACGTATCAAAACTTATTCTTTCAATACATTTGGAAATCTCTTTTCTATCAATGAAACTACTTTTTTCTTTTCTGCTCCATAAAGAGGGATGATTCCTAATCAAAATGTGAACATCAGTTTCATTTTAGGATGAGTGTACAGTCTGCATATTCTTTTTACAAAACTTTTCTTATCATCATCAGCCATTTAAAGTCCATTGTTGGACATAGGCCTTCCCCAGGGTCTGCCAGTTTTTTTTCGCTTTTGGGCATCATGGTGCCAAAACATTCAGATTTTGTCCAGATCATCATGCCATTTTACTTTTTGCCAGCCATAATTTTGCTTATGCTCTCAAGAGATCAATGTTGAGAGCCGCGTTATCCAGCGGTTGTCTGATATCCTTGCAACATGGCCTGCCCATTGCCATTTAAGCTTGCTAATGGCTTTTAGGATATCTCTGACACCTGTTTGTTGTCTAATATATTGTTCTGTGATGTTAGCATGTTTTTTTCCTGTGAACGTTGCATGGTTCTTAGTTTGAGAGCCAATCTCTTGGTTACGTTCCATGTTCCAGCTTTGGAGATGCCTATCGGGAGGATGCATTGGGTGTAGATCAATTACAGCATGAAAGAATTCATCAGATTCTCTATATACGCATGCATAGTTTATCATTTTAATCATGACTTCATTCAAAAGGGATCTTAATGTATAGAAAGTTGATACAGTGAAAAGAATGTCATCTGCCAACAAAAAAATATTATTATAACTGTAGTTACAATCAAAATACACGTATGCAATCTCTTATCCATAATTTTGAAAACTGAAATCAAAGATTTTATCATGGATGTCATCTGCACACCAAAGCTCATGTTTGGTGCCAAACATGACTCGAACTGACCAATGTTGTCTCGTTTACTTCCACTTTACTCTACAAGGCCTGGTAGAGCACAGCAGGTTATTATTTCAGAAGGCCTTGGTTCAACCCATGCCACGCAATTGTGTCTCAGTGCTCTGACTATACCTTTTCTCAAGCAAGAGCAAGAGTTAGGAATATGGTTTTCGTTTACGCGGTGGGGAGTAATAATAAAGACCTATTTTGGGTCTTTTTTGTTGTGAAAAAAATGCAATTTAATGGGGGGGGGCATACTTTAAAATTATGGGTGCTTTTGGTGGGTGACTAACAAAAAAGATCCATGAATTTTGTTAAGAGACAAGTTTCAACTAATTTAACTCAATAAATTAGCATTTGCAGCAATTCATGTTCATCGATTCAGTTTCTTTCCTTTGTTTTTAATTTGCTCGCTGTATTTTTTAACTTACTTGGTGTATTTTTTAATTTGCTCGCCATAGTTTTTAATTTGCTTGCAGTAGTTTTTGATTTGCATGCCATATTCTTTGATTTGCATGCTATAGTTTTTTTATTTGCTAACTGTATTTTTTAATTTGCCTGGGAAAAGTTATAGTCAGACATGTCTGCTACTCATTGATGTTTTGTTCTGAAGAGTGTAAAATGTTAAAAAGAGCTGCAGATACCCTTATAGGTAACAGTGAGAAATAGAAAAGGAAGCATCTGTCATTATCGATAGTGCATTCCGAAATCAAATAAATTCTGAATTCCAAAAAGTGTGTGCTCACAACGATTTCAAATCAGAGATTGTGTACCTGAATTATAAATATACATATGTTATTCAACCTGAATATGGACCCTTAAGTCAGGCTTAGTCAAGTTACTGTTAACTATAATTTTATGTATTTTTCACTCTCGCCATAGTTTTTAATTTGCTAGCTGTATGTTTTAATTTGTTTGGTATATTTTTTAACTTGCTCGGGAAAAAGTATAGTCAGATATGTCCTATAATTGTTCATCAAATTAATGTCAAATTAATAAGGAATTTACAGAATTAATGATATATACATAATGAATTATTGCTATCAAATACATTTTCCTCATCGTTCAAAATACAAATTTAAGTGAAAATAAATATGTGTACTTACCAGCATCAAATAACAGTTATTGATTTCATGAACTAATCCTGGTTGTTATCACCACTGTTTTATTGTCCAACTGAAAATATTTATATTTATTTCTGTAAATATGTGAGACTTTATGGCATACAATTTGATGAGATGAAAAACAAGAAGCCCTACATTTAACTGCATCACCCACTGGGACATCTCACTTTACAGAATCAAATAGAATTAAGCTGAGTATGTAGAAAAAAGCAATAGCATGATGTGAAATTTAAAGTGGATCAAATGTTTACATATATTTATCAAGAACATGTTATAAAGTAAGAAGAATTGTGCTGATAACATCCCTACAATAGTCCAAATAATTTATTAACTAGAAACCTCAAAGTTAGGAACTGTTGCCAAACTATATTTACTCTGATGTTTGCAGTTATATGCTAAAATATGCTACAAGGCATTTTAAATTGTTGGTATCTCCTTTGCTTAGTAAACAGTAAATGCATATATAAGATATAGATTTTGATTCAAAATTTAAAGTGTTGTCAAACTGTTCTGTTATTTTTCTACAATCCACCTTCACACACTATGTTCCCGTGTTCACTCTTAATCATGTGTACGTTACATCCTCTGTCTAGTTGTTTCTTCTTTGCTTCTCACCATAACTGATCAAAGTGCCATTGATCCAAAATGACCAGCATTTATGGCAGTTTCTTCTGCCTATGCTAAATAGGTCCACTCAACCTGGGTACCTGATTGGCCACTTTCACTGGAACACTAGAGCTGACTTCTTTTGCTGGCAGGGGGCACAGCATTTCCATTAGACAAACTCCAGTCCAATTGGAGTTGACTTTGTTTTTCCACCAGAAGAACAAGAACAATCCTCACCTAATTTAGTGGAGTAAACTCTTCACTGTTTGTCTATCCCGTTAAACCAAACCGATATGTAAAATTAACATTTCCCTACCGTGATTTGAAATCACGACCAAGTGATTGCTAGGCAGCTCTCTTACCAATTGAGCCAAACTGACAAGTCTTATATATCTTTGAATTTATTTATTATATGTACATTACAAAAGTTGCAGTAATCATCTTCAGTTGGAATAGAAGTAGGAGTGAATTTGACCCTGCAGCAGCCAGGCTTGTTACATCATGAAAATATTTTCCTTCTCTTATGATGTTATGCCACCTTTTGACTAAATTGGCATTCTATCATAAAAGAACTATTTCTGATTTGTTGAGAGCCTTAACTTGTTGGAACTACTCTTAGGTGCCTATTAATTTTGGAAACAATTAACCACCCCACTCTTATTAGGACCCCCACCCATTAAAGTCCATCTCTCCTCCCTAATAGTGTGTGTGTGGGGGGGGGGTATGGATTTGTCAAAACTTTCCCATCAAAAAACAATGCAAGGGGGAGAACTTGACTACGCTAATCGTGTTTATAAACTTGAAATTAAACTTGGCTAAACCAATTGTGTTTAACTAAATTTAATTTCAACGATTTAAAAATTTTCTACTGCCAAAAGAATTTTCAGTTTATTTTTTCTTTGAAATCAAAAGACTTTGTTTTGTTCAGATCCTACTAAATTGTGTCGGTGGCCATAGTTTCCAAAACCCACCCCCCACTTATTTCACATCCACCCCCTCTGCTTATTAAAATGTGATAGATCCCCCCCTCTGCTTATTCCCACCCCTCCCCTGACAATTAAGCACCTAAGAGTACTGATCTGACAATGAGTGATAATCTGGAGGTGACAGGTCTGAAGAATATTCTACATGTGGAAGAACTTCTCCATGATTGCTTGCTGCATTGTATTTGCAACGTGAGGACAATTGTTATCATGCAGCAAAATCAGCAGCTGACTTCCTTTCCTTTTGTCTTCCTTGGTCTTTTCTCTTCCAATGTATCATTCAAATGAGCCAATTCCTCACTGCAGTATTGTGCTGTAACAGTTTGTCCAGGTTCCAGGATCCAGAATCTCCTTCTTTTTTCACCCTAAGTTTTAAGTTCAGATGTTGAAGACTGTCCTAGACCTAGCCATGATTTTCTTCATTTAGATTCTTGTAATAAATCCATTTTTCATTTCCAGAGATTATTTTGTCCAAAAATGACTTTTCTCAGTGTTGAGCAAGAAGGGAAAGAAAAGTGCTAAAACACTGACAGATGTTCCTTTCTACAAGTTCATATGGTAGCTATTTTCCTAGCATCTGAATTTTTGCTAAGGCTTGTAAGCAGCAGAGTACATTTGACTGATTACACAAGCAATAAAAAAGAGCTGAGCAAACTTCAATGACACCTCTGAGATTTCCCTAGCATTAGTAACTTCTTCATCAACCTAATATAAATGTTAGTACACAATGTGAATCTTGAAGTTAGAAACCATCAACCAAAACTGTCAACATCAACATAAGTTCTTTTCAGTTTTTATGTTGGTTTGGCTGGCTGGCTATGTATGTATCATGCATACAAGGCACACCAATAGAGCTAGAGGGCTGCAAATTTAAACATTTACTCCTTATTAGGTCTAGAAAAAACAATATTTTTTTAGTGGGTGGTTCAATTTACAATGTAGGTTTATGCTAAATTGGTCACTTAGTTTATGTCCGGCAGTGTTCATGCTTGTTTTTTTTAAAATTCTGACTTCTTTTAGTGATCACTGCCCAACAAAAGGCAAGAGAAGTAACTTATTCATTGATCACCCATTTTCCCAAGTTTTTAATTGATCACCCCCAACATGGCATGCTGTCAAAAGACATTAATCACATGTCTGTTTGAGTATTTTCCTAGCATCTGAATTTTTGCTAAGGCTTGTAAGCGGCAGATTATAGTTGACTGATTGCACAAGCAATAAGAAAGAGCTGAGCAAACTTCAATGACACTTCTGAGATTTCCCTATCATTAGGAACTTCTTCTTCAACCTAATATAAATGTTAGTACACAATGTGAATCTTGAAGTTATTTTATTTTTTCTGCCTTTCTAAAAGGGTTTTGTGGGTATGCATATGAAAATTGTTTCACTCCATATCTCCAGTCTTTTTCACTCCCTATCTCAGGCTTCTTCACTCCCTCTTATCTATGCCTTGGCACTCTTTCTCTTTAATGTGGTTATGGGTTGGGAAGTGGTGTCATCTTTTCCTTCTTTCCTCATTTACCATCTACTGTCTATGACTGCCTCTGCTCTTTGCGGCTATCTGGAACATAGATAAGGGATCCTATCTACTTGTCTGTATAGATGTCCACCTTATCTCCCAACTTGTTGTGGGGGCTAAGTGGGGCTAGAAAGTTATCAGCAAAAACATCATATATAAATTGGCATAATTTCTCTTCCACTAATCTCTTGCTTTAAGCCCAGTCAATAACAAAATAAATAAAACAAAAAAAAATAATGAAACAGGTCTGGTTAGTCACTCATTAGAAACCGGCACAACTTTTGGCAGCATGCTGTGTTGGGAGTGATCAATTAAAAAATTGGAAAAACGGGTGATTAATAATTAAGTTACTTCTCTCGCCTTTTGTTGGGCAGTGCTCACTAAAAAAACAAGCATTGATGCGGCCGAACACAAACTAAGAGACCAATTTAGCATAAACTTACATTGCAAATTGAACCCCTACTAAAAACCTATTTAGTGGCAGAATTTAAAAAAAAAAAATAAATATGTAATCAGGAGTAAATGTTTAAAATGTCAGCCCTCTAGCTTGATGGTGTGGCCTGCACGCACGATACATACATATATAGCCAGTCAACCAGATCAATTTAAAAACTGAAGAAACCTATGTTGACAGTTTTGGTTGCTGGTTTCTAATACAGTTTAGTCATAATGGCACGGAGACCGTTCAAGTATGTGTGTAGTGGGGGAGGAGGAGGGATAAAAAAAATAAACATTAAAATATTTCTTTCAGCTTTTATGAAAATACCACCCCCAAACCATCTTTCATTTCTGGGTACTGACAAAAAGGGTTATGTTTATTCTTCTTTATTCTTTTGTTGTTGTTGTTGCTGTGGTTTTGATTCCCCTGGTAAAAATTATCAAT
The DNA here is from genome assembly GCA_006491835.1 of Architeuthis dux. Taxonomy (NCBI): domain Eukaryota; kingdom Metazoa; phylum Mollusca; class Cephalopoda; order Oegopsida; family Architeuthidae; genus Architeuthis; species Architeuthis dux. Next base: position 6,361,521 of record VCCN01004182.1, on the reverse strand, counting down.
CGTTTGTATTTTGTTTCAAAACCAATAGTTTAATCTGTGCTTATCTTGGCCTTCATAAGCAGAACAAATTGCTTATTTGATAAGATGATAGAAATTTGTGACTCCCAAAGGCACAATTTGTCAGACCTGATTCTGATTCTTCTTCTTCTTTTTCTTTTTTTTCTTCTTTTTTTTCTTCTTCTTTTTTTTCTTCTTCTTTTTTTTCTTCTTCTTTTTTTTTTTCTTCTTCTTCTTCTTCTTCTTCTTCTTCTTCTTCTTCTTCTTCTTCTTCTTCTTCTTCTTCTTCTTCTTCTTCTTCTTCTTCTACAGAACAAAAATAACAGATGAACAAAGTGAATGCTGTCATTTTTTTGCACAGTTTTGTTGCTGCAGTATTATTGCAATTCCTACCTTTGCTTTTTTACTTTGCTTTTTTTCTCTTCCAAATAACCTGAATTAATTTTTAGGAAACAAAAAACATTTCAATCTTAATTGTGCAAATGTGGATTTAAAAAAAAATTTATATTATCAATTTTGTCTCAAGAGTATTTTTCTCAAAAATATTTAATCATTTGAATGAAATTTCAATAATTAGAACCTATTATTTTGGTTTTGAAATCACTGCCTGACATTAGGCTAGGAGATGGGGATGTTCAGCTAGAGGCATAGCTGGGGCTATTTGAAAACTTCCCAGGCCCCCTTTGGAGGGGCCCCCCAAAAGCTCTCCTATTGCATTTCTACTGACACATCTCAATAAATGTTGGATGGGACCCCTCAAGGAGCTAAGCCCTCCATGCCAGGCCCCCAAATCCTCCCAAACCTCTAGCTACACATTTGTGTTGTTGAATCTACAGGTAATATATTGATTTAATACATGGATAGTACAGTTCTTTTTTATTTGGAGTTTCTTTTCTGTTTCCTCTGGTATTAAATAGTTGATGTCCCTTTTACGAGTGGAACGTATGTAAAATGTATGTACCTTGCTGTCAAAAATGATGGCACATACAAAATTAAAACATTAAAACTGATTCTCCACCATTTAATTTTATGAAATCTTTATAAAATATCATTTGCTTTTTCATTTCTTTCAATCTATATTTGTTGAGGAAGATGATAAACGTGAAATCTGGTTTAATGACTTCATGCATTGTATCTATGGCGATGATGTAGCAGATCCATTTGAATGTAGTGGACAGGTAGGAGATTCTATCCCTGAAAATATTTTCTTCACACCTACACATGTAAAAAGGCTGGTAACTAATATAAACCCAAATAAGGCAATGGGACCTTATGAGATTCATCCACATGTACTCAAAGAATCTGCAGGTATTTTGTCTCTCCCACTGTACTATATTTTGACCAGGGTAAACTTCCAGAAATATGGAAAATGGCGAATATCACACCTATATTTTAAAATGGTGACAAAGCCGTAACAGGTAATTATAGACTGGTGAGTTTAGCTTTACAAGTGTATAATATCTGGGAAAAACTTGTGAAGAAAGGAATTGTTAAATTCATAGAGAATAATATAGATAGTATATTGTGTGATGAACAACATGGCTTTAGTGGGGAAGGTCTTGTCTAACAAATCTGCTTACTATGCTCAAAGAGTGGACAAAATTGTATGATGAGGGGGTTCCTTTTGATGCATTATACCTAGATTTCAAAAAAGCCTTTAACTCAGTTCCTCATTTTAGACTGAATTACAAACTGCAAAGATGTGGCAGAGCT
>VCCN01004182.1:6337665-6350542 GCA_006491835.1 Architeuthis dux | reverse complement strand
CCCCCCCCTACCCTTAACCCCCGGCCCCTCACAAATCTTTAGCTATACTGCTGTGCAACCTTTTTTCATGTTTTTCTCTTCCCTTTAATTTAGTTTGATGGTTTCAATTTTAAAAGATTTTTAGATAAGAACAAGCCTGGCTTCGGCAGGGTCAAACTCCACTCCTTCTATTCCAATTGAAAATGATTGCTGCAACTTTTGTATTGTATATATATTAAATAAATTTGTAAATATATAAGACTTGTCACTTTGGCTCAGTTGGTAAGAGAGCCCCCTAGCAATCACTTGGTCATGATTTCAAATCACGGTAGAAAATGTTAATTTTATATATTGGTTTGGTTTAACATGACAGGATAGACAAACAGTGAAGTGTTTACTCCCCTAAATTTGGTGAGGATTGTTCTTGTTCTTGTTATGGAGGAAAAACAACTCCAACTTGGACTGGAATTTGACAATATAATTAATCACCATTACCAAAGGTTTAAGTTATTCATGTGTTCACACATTTATATGTATCTATGTGTCTGGACTTTGCCCAGCCCTAACCAGTCATAGTAGAAACATGAAATTTTGCACTCCCCTCAGTGAGTAAGGAAAATAGTTTTTTGAAAATAACCCCCATAATAGTTTTTTTAGGTTCAATTTTATCTATCCATCTGCTGGACTTCGCCCAGCCCTAACTGTTTATAGTAGAAATTTGAGATTTTGTACACACACTCCTGTCAATGAGGGGAAAATACTGTTTTTATTTTTTGAAAATTCCTCACCAAAACTGTTACCATAGGTTCTTCAGTTTTTAAGTTGGTCTGACTAGCTGGCTTGCTATGTATGTATTGTGTGTACAGGCCACACCAATGGTGCTAGAGGGCTGAAAATTTAAATATTTACTCCTTATTATGTCTAGAAAAAACTTGTTTTTTAAAAAAAAAATACCCCCATTTTTAGTGGGGTGTTCAATTTTCAATGTAAGTTTGTGCTAAATACGTCACGTATTTGTGCCCGCTTGTTTTTGGGATATTCAGACATTTTTTAGTGATCATAGCCCAACTTTTTAATTGATCACCCCCAACACAGCATATATGGGTGGCAGTGATTCATACTTTCCCTTGGAATACTAGTTTGGGATTATTTCCTTTCCCTCTGCCAAAGTAAAGACAGTTATGAAACTAAACATGGGGAAGAAAGAGGAGCAGGTTTCATCTATATTCAGAATTTTGCTACCAACCACTTTTCTTACAAGTATTTACCAGCTTACTTCACCTCATGAGTTAATACAGGGTCAGATTTCCAGGGAGTAATATTCTGGAGGGGCCCTGTTCTGAAATCAAGAAACATACATATATAATTGATACCTTTTCTGAAGTAATAAAATAAGAATTTATAAGATATTTGGAAAGATAAAGGTTTGGTTTGACCATTAATCTTGAAGTTACATTAGGTTTTACAGGGTTTTGATTAATAACTAAATGACACAGATAAACAAGCTTTATCAGTTTGCATATGTGTAAATCACCAATGTTCAGACAGAAAAGGTGGAGAGGAAATATAAGTAAAATGGGGCTGGTTAGTATATGACTGCAATGTCATTTTATTTTGTAAAAGAATTTAAGTATGTACAAGTTGTAATATGATCACAAGATCCCTTCTTACACAGTTGATTCTAACAGAATTTATTTGAGATTTTAAGCTATATTATTCCTCAAGCAAATATTAAATATATAATTACTTTGTCCTTTGTTAGAATCCACTCATTGCTCATCCAAATAAGTGCAATATCTTTATTTATCAGAAACATTTCAACTAATCACCCTGGCAACATTATTTTTTTGTATTTCTTAGATGAAGCATTGTCAATTATTGTTAATTTTCTGACTTGTATATCTTTCATTTTAATATCAGTTTTTTTTTTATCACAATTCTCACACTGTCATTCTATGGCCTTTAGTAAGCAATGCGGACTGCAAATAAAGAATAAGCCTCCAGAAAAGACGCAAACTCACACCCCTTTTCCTTGGGAAACCTGCCTTACCAATTAGGTATTCTGTCAAAAATGATGGTTTTTATTGAGTAACTAACCGGACCTTTTTTTATAGGGATTGTTATTCTCTACTACTGGTAACCATTTAATCTAACAATTTTTATCTGAAATTCTGACATGGATCATGTTACCATTCAAAGATTTATTCATACCGTTATCTCCATATTGGCTTCTTTTGACACAAAATTGTGACTGGTCAATTGTCCAACCTTTTCCAGATGAATGTGACATTGAATAGTCTTGAATATTTAAATGCTTCATTCAATGAATAGTGTAATAATTTGATAAAAACAACAAAGTTGAAGATAATAGTCTAAAGCTTCATTATAATAAACACTGTGTTCGTCTGTCTGTCGCACCTCCGTCTGTCTCATTTTAAAAATAAAAAATTTATGTTGAAAGGTGTGGGGGTAGAGGAGAGGTTCTGGGAATGGAATCGCAACACAAAGACCACAAAGAGAATGTGAAGAGGGAGAGAGAGTCTGGTTATTTTACTAGAAGATTATGGATTGAAAACCTACTGTCTGTTTTGTGAAGCTTCAATTTTTTATGCATTTTTTAACTCTTAAATTCATAAACTGCTTGTAATCGACAATGGAAGATTTTAATGAATAGCATAATAAATAGTGGAACTCTTTTGTGAATAGAATAGAAAAAAAGAAAAAAGGGAGCTAATTTTAATCAAAAGTTATTTCCCCTTGAAATTGATATTCTATTTTGGTTGTATGAATTTAAGAGTTAAAATAACAAATTGCTGCATTATCATATAAGTCTATTTTGGGAGAGGTGAGAAATTAAAGTTTCCCATTAGTGTGCATTTGATCGTTGCTTAAGCATTCTAAATTTACACGCTCATTTTACTAAATGTTCATATCAATATTATTGTGGGTAAAAGCTTTCACATTGAACACCTATTTTGTGTACTTTGTGCCTCATAAAACACTGTGGCACTGACAGCTGGAGCATTGGCAATAATGTAACCAAATATGCAAACCACATCCTATAGCTTAATTTTCATGTTTATATATGAAAGATTGCATCTGTTTCCCTGTCAATCTGTCTCTCAACACTTTGGCTCAAAGGTAGCAAAGTGAGTCACCTGAAATTTCTAATGCAGGCATCGGAATCTTTTAACACTTTACACCTGGATATTCTTTTTTAGATGTGCTACGCTTCTTTAGCAGCGATAGTTGTCACTGACTGACTGACAAATTTACATATCAATATATCGAACGTAACATTTAATGACATAATAAAAGAATATTTTTTTGTTCTTTTTTAAAATCAATTCTTGAAATCAAACTGTGACGTACGGTTGCGTCCGTTCTTTAAGAAGAAGCTAAGTCGTTTTTTACATCTCCTATCGCAGTGTTTTTTTAACATATCTCATATGATGATGTTTTTTTTTTAACATTTAACTGAACTTGTGTTTAAATAGCGCATCTTTCAGGCTTGTGCTTTTTTGACAAAATTTAAAGTTTGTTAAATGAACTTTAAACTTGATTTTTGTCAAACTCCAGTAAAAATTCTGGCATTAACTTTGTTTTTCTACTGTAACAAGAACAAGAACGAGAAAAATCCTCATCAAATTTAGGGGAGTAAAAATTGACATTCCCATACTGTAATTTGAAACTATGGTAGGCTGGTCTCTTACCAACTAATCTAAATTGACAAGTTTTACATATGTACAAAATTTATCTTACATATCTACAAGGGCTTATTTCATTCTAATAAATGAATACATTTATTCTAAAAAAAATATATATTTTTATAATTTTGTATTTATTATAAATACAATACAAAAGTTGCAGTAATCATCTTCAGTCGGAATAGAAGTAGGAGTGGAGTTTGATCCTGCAGCAGCCAGGCTTGTTCATTGTGTTTTCAAAAACTGATATAAAGAATTTGATCTTGAGCAAATGTCTGAAAAGGGGATTTTGCACCACTTTATGAACATTCCTAATATTAACATGCCTCTCTATCTCTGCTTAGTAATTTGTTTTTTGCTGTCATAAATATGATGAGCAAATCACTCTTTGAAATAGTATATATAGATCTATGACTGATAATAAATATTACTTTCAAGAATTGGAATGTCTGCTAGCTAATGTATAATAATATGATAATAGCTTTCTTTGAGCTGTAGGTATAGAAAATATAAAGCTGTATATTGTATACCTTCTGCTATACACACTGAACAATGTTATATATGAGATAAGTTTCCTTATCTCACTAGGTGTTTTTCATTCACCTCTTTTTTCCTTATCTCCCCAGATTTTTTTCATTCTCCTCTTTTTTCCATATATCTTCAAATGTTTTCATTCTCCTCTTTTTTCCTTATATCTTCAAATGTTTTCATTCTCCTCTTTTTTCTTTATCTCTCCAAGTGTATTTCATTCTCCTCATCTTTCTTTCTCATTGCTCTTGACGAATTGAAAGCAAAAAAAAGAATGGCTTCTTCTTTCTATAAAATATTCCTTCCTGCTCCCAATCACTACACAATTGAATGTTGACCCTGTGATTACCAACCTTTCCCAGACCAAAACATGAATAAACAAATCCTGGTCACGGGCTGTATTTACCAATTTAACAGGACAATTTTTTAAAGCACTGTTTAAAGAAAGGTTTCATTATTTTGATAGCTTTCATTATGCTGCTCTCTTGACAGTGTTTCCCCCCCTCTATCTCTTTCTTCCTTCACCCATTATCATGTTTCTGCAAAAGTTTAATTTAGTTGCCTTATTCAAATAAGAGCGAAACCGAAGAGCTTAGGGCTTCTGTAATTTGTCCTCTGTCCGTGTCGCTTGATCGGCAAATAACGGTTAGGCCAACAATTGTGAAGTAAAGTCAATCTTATGGCTAACCATTGCGGCTTCTCTCAAGGCCAAATTACTGACTTCTTGGCGTCTCGGTTTCACAGCATTTATTCTTTTCCTTTATTTTTGCAAATTTTACTTTGATTTATTATTGTCTGTTGATGTCTTGTCATCTGTTTACATATTTCATCAGTTAGAATATAATTAGAAACAAAAAACTATCAACAAAGGTTTCTTCAGTTTTTAAGTTGGTCTTGCTGGCTGGCTGGCTATGTATGTATCAAGAAGAAAAATAATTACATTTACTCCTTATTATGTCTTTTTTTGTTTTTTGAAAAATCAAACCCTAATAGGGGGTTCAATTTGCAATGTAATTTTATGCTAATTGATCCCTTAGTTTGTGTCTGGGAGCATTCATGCTTGCTTTTTTTAGACTCTTTTAGTGATCACTGCCCAACAAAAGGCGAGAGAAGTAACTTATTCATTGATCACCCTTTTTTTTCCAATTTTTTAATTGATCACCGCCAACACGGCATGATGTCAAAAGACATTGGTCGCAGGACCATTTGTATTCAGCGACTAACCAGACCTATTTTATTATTTGTTATTTTCTTTTAACTTAAGGTTTGTTTTATTCAATCTCAGTTGTAGTTTGTTTTAAACCAATGGTTCTCAAACTGTGTGTCGCGGCCCAATAGTGTGTTGCAATGATCTCCCAAGTGTGCCACGTAAATACGCAGACATGTATTTTGAGCCTGGAAAGTGTCTAGTATGGTATTATGTCTGTCCCACTTCCGTCACAGAGTTGCCAATCTGGTTTTATCACAAGATTTTGCGAGATCTCAAGTTTTTTAGTGACAGATGAAAGGAAAAAGGGTGATAGGTACATATATCAGCATGCTGATATAAAAGTTTCATTCATTGACTACTGAAATATTTTTGTCTAATTCATTTCATTTTTACAGTTGGTGTGCCACGTAAGTCAAATATATTTCTTAGTTTGCCATCATACAATAAAGTTTGAAAACCATTGTTTTAGACTTTCATGGTTTTATTTTAAACTTATTTGCTTATTTCATCTTTGTTTGCATTTTACTCAGATTTGGTTCTGTAATTATCATTTTTTGCTTTAATTTTTTATTATAATTAATCGCCCCTACCCACAACACTGGTTTATTGCTGGGTTTAGGTTATTCATGTGTTCACACGTTTATATATATCTATGTATCTGGACTTTGCCCAGCCCTAACTGTTCATAGTAGAAACTTGAAATTTGCACACACACTCCCCATAATGTAAGTTTATGCCAAATTGATCCCTTAGTTTGTGTCCAGCAGCATTATCACTTGTTTTTTGAAAATTTGGACTATTTAGTGACCACTGCCCAACACCTCTGTTTAATTTACAAGGTAAAAAGAAGCATATATAGGTGGCGGTGATTCATAATTTGTATACTTTTAATCCATATTGTTATTAGGAGATCGATACGTGTGTATCGTTGACTGCGGTCATTGTATGAATAAAGGATCTGTGAGTACGTCTTCTGTTTGCATTTTTAATCTGTTAATATCTGTCATTGTACCAACCTTACAAGTGCTAAAACTTGTTTAACACTATATAAGAGCACGATGAGGCTCTATACGGCATGACATTTTTTTTATCTCTTCAATCCCGTTTGCCCTTCCGATCATTGTTTTCGTTTACAATCGAGTTTTTTTTCTTTGGTCGGCTTTCATTCAAAATCATCTCTCCTTGAAACTTCTTTCCGTCTTTTCAGTCTTTCTCTTATTCATCATCAAATATTCTTCTTGCTTGCTGAGTCTGTAACATCTGTCTAGGGAGATAACTACCAATATTCAATTTCCAACTAACATGAACCTGCCGACATTGCCACCACCACCACTACGTAGAATATTTCCCGCTTTCTTTCTCTCTTTTTCTTTTTTGTAAAAATCTCTTTATTTCCATTCTCTCCACTTCCCAAGTTCTTTTTTAATCACCGCTACCCACAACAGACCAATTTCAAATTTCTTCTGATGAAGTTGTTCACAACAACGAAATGCATAAAGGCTTATGATAATGATAATAAATATGTTTGAGACATAACACGCTTTTCTCAATCTTTCTTTTCCACATTGTCTAATCACATCTACCATATATATATTATATATAATTTTGGCACAGAGTCTTTTAGATAACAATAAGCGGCTGATAACATTAAGCAAAGGATATATATAGAGGAGGCCACTTATTGTGATCACTTTGGCACAGGTTCTTTTAGATAAAAATAACTGGCCGATAACATTAAGCAAAGAATATATAGAGAGGAAGCCACTTATTGTGATCACTTTGACACAGTCTTTTAGATGATAACTGGCTGATAACATTAAGAGAAGGATAGAGGAAGCCGTTTATTGTGATCACTTTTTAATAAAGTGTTTGGGACCAACTGATTTTGATAACAATAAACGTTTGATAACATTATCTGTGATTATAATAAGCAGCTTCCTCTGTATTTGGAAGGTCTCAAGGCTATAAACACATTTTCTATATCAGCGATGATCAAGATCCCTAAAGCATCAGAACAGCATTCAAATTGATACGTTCCTGAAATATGAAGCAGGTTTTGTAGCACATCATTAGACAAATTTGATGAACAGCTGGCCAGTCCATGAATCGGGTATTCATCTCTTTCCGTCCTACACCTGGTTCCTAATAGGTTCCCCGCAGGTATGAAAGGCTATTAAGTGCAAAATATTCTTTGACCAATAATGTGCATTTGTAAAACATCCACGCACATCCTGCCTCTAATCTTGCACAGGTGACAAATTTGTCTCGAAATTAAACTTTCCAAATGTTTCCATCCTCTGATGATGAAAGGCTTAGGGATGGGGGATGTTGACGGTTTTGTAGGTATTAAAAAACTGTTAATAGCTTGGGAGATAATGAACACAATGACTTAGTTTTAAAGTTTTGTTTTTTATTTACCTCTGAAGTTGGAAGAGGTATATGTATTCAATTGTGTCTGTCTGTCGCAATATTTCACAATAAAGTTCTCAATGAATTTCAATGACATTTTGTGGATGGGTTGCCAATAGGGTAAGGAAGAATTGATTACATTTTGGGGCAGATCCAGTAATCTTTTACAGTTAATTCTCCTGAATCGTAACTATTTGTGAACTGACTTTTAGTGACGACTAGGTTGGCAGAGGTATACTGTAACGAAATACACCCAGATTGTGTTACCGGTAGCCGTTGGAAGTGACAGATTTGAAATCTGTGTTAAACTGTGTACGTGACAAACTGGACAGATCGGGTTACTGAAAACCGAAGATTTGAAAATAGGATGGAGGAGGGATGGTATGACTAGTAGCAGTTATAAGTGGCTAGATTGAAATGGTTAGAGGCAGTTGGGGTTGCGAGCTGAAGCAGTTAGCAACAGGGTCGACCAGGAGGGTGGGGGTGAGAGCCGGTTAGAAGCGGTGACCAGTTTGAGATTTGAATCCAGAGCGACAGGTCAGAGACGAAATGGCTTCTTCCACCCGACTGGGTTGAAGAGGCAAGAACCCTTGATTTTCATAGTGGTAACTCTGAAATGAAAACCTTTTAGAAAACCAAATGCAACAGAATTTCCGTACCTCAATGGAAAATATGCAAAATCGGTCCAAAAATGAATCTGTATATGCGGAAATAAAACCCCAGATTTCAAATTGAAGACTGTTGAATTTTGTCGTCTTTTCTCTCCACACACGTGGGAGAATTTTCCTCCGAAATGAATCCACAAGAGAGATCAGCTCCTGTCAGCAGACCCGGACAGAGTCGTCATCATCATCATCATCGCACCCCCAGCCCCGGAAGAAATCATCATCTCTCTTTCTCTGAATCTATCTCTTCCTCTCTCTCTCAACATCTCTTATTCTCTTGGCGACCAGAAGAAAAAGTACAGATGGCCATTATGAGTGCTTTCTAGTCTGACATTTATCACATTATTAATGTTGCCTATATGGTGTAGAAGAGTATATAGAAAAGGTAATGGTATTTTGAAGATACAAGAAACTATAGGGATGACCAGTCCTTTTTTTTTTTTTTATTCAATCAGATTTCAATCACTAGCAAGAATAATTCTAGGAATCACTTTTATCCTGTACGTGCTCAAATTGAAAGGGTTATGTGGTTTATAATATTACATATAGATATATCATAAATCAATACAAAAAAATAAAACAAAGAAAAAACAGATATTGCACAAAATTAATTCTAAGTGTTCAACCAACTGCACAACCCTCATATTGTCAAAGGTTCTAGGTGCCTTTTGCAGTCTTCCAGGGAATTAAACTTTTCTTTTCATTAAAAGGATTCTGTAAGATTGGAATAAATGGTAATACGAAGGTACACTATCTGCTGAATACAGTGGATTAATGAAAATTTCCCAGGTAAGCTGTAACAATGTTTTGTCTGGTCACCAAAGAAACATGAGATCTAACATTATCCTGATAGAATGTTACGCCCTTCCTCTTTACTAATTCCAAATGCTTATCGTCGATTATTGCCTTCAATTGGTCTAATCGATCGTTTGGTTTTCCAGAACAAACTAATAGTAGAAGCCTCTTTTCCAATCGCACCAGCATCACCTTGTTTGAACAAAGACCGGATTTCAGTACTGTTAGTAGTGGTTCATTTCCCTTGACCCACAATCTCTTGCGTTCCATGTTGTTATAAAATATCCTCTTTTCATCACCTGTCAAAATTGTTAAAAATAAAAGAAAAAAAGAAGAACGGTACATTTTCATTACATTTAAGTAGCAAATCACTCCCAGAAATATGGACAAGTAGTTTTTTTTTTCACTTAACTTATTTGAAAGGCACACATCAAAGCGACTAACATAACCAAGCTGGTGTAAATGATTTTCAATGCTTGGATATTTTTAGTATAACGTAGATTATTCTCAAGTAATGTTGTGATTTCATTGCTATGAACCTCAACTAAACTACACAAACGTGGTGCAACGTTCAGCAAGAAATCTCCAGCATGAAACAGTATCTTCTCCATGAACTGCAAAAATCTGTTTTGTGTTTGAGTCGCATATTTCGCTCTCTTAAAATAAAAGAAAGCATATGTCAAAAATTTTCCATTTCTTCCATCTTCAATGTTAGAATCAATAAACAAAAAATACGCCCATTTTAACATTTAAAACAAAAAGTATTCTGTCACAATACAAGCAAATGCAATCTTTTTGAATTAAGTTAATCTAATGACAAAAACAGAAGGTTCTTTTTTTAGTTACCCAATATTGCCTATTTTTAGATACGCCATGTTTCTCTAGCAGCGATAGTTGTCACTGACTGACTGACTATCTGACAAGTCGAGATATCAAACATAACTTTTTAGTGACCTAATAAAAGTATATTCATTTGTTTTGTTTTTTAAAATGAATTCTCAAATCAAACTGTGACATAAGGTTGCATTCATTTTTAAGAAGCTAAGACATTAAGACATGAGATTTTAACATATCTCATATCACAGTGTTTATTTTTTTAAACATTTAACTGAACTCGTGTTTCAATAGCACATCTATGGTCTGACTTTCAAGCTTGTTTTTAATACTCCTATGACAATCATTTCTGAACTATTTTATTCTGGATGATAACTCTTTTTCAAAGAGTGCAAAACCATTTTTTTTAAAATTTATCCATTATACATATGTAAGAGTTTACAACACACAGTGATGGAAATGGGAGAGGGGGCATGCTGGGGTACAGCGTATACCTTCTTCTCAATTTCCAGGTTTTTTGTATGTCTCAAAACGGCCCAAAATAGTGCATATTTAAAAAAATTACTCATAGTGTCTTACAGTGCTATCCCAAGCTGCACGGGTTCACTCTGCTCATCCCTAATGGGCCCCTCTGTGATCCCTGAGCATAAATCCTAGATACAGCCTCATCATATAGCTAGTTCCCAAAACCTATTTCCATCACTACGTACGCGCACGCACTCTCTCTCTCCCTACTATTCTTTTCTCATTCTGTCCAATCTCTTCCACCTCTCACTTTCCAGAAATAAACAAAAACACTTTCAGACACGCATGTACACTCATGAGGTGATAATGTCAAAATTAGAAATTTAAAAAAAACAAACCGGAAATTGCTGAAACGGAAGTTCTTTTTGCTTCTGCAATCTGCACTGATGCAAGAGTTTTTCAGGACAGGATGCTCAAATGCTGTGTAAATGCATGGTGGCTGGACAAACACAAGATGTGCACCTCATAACACTCATAACTGCTACGTTTACACTAGATGTTGGTGGATGCGGGAATTTGGAGATAATGTGTGTTGGTGGATGGGGAGGGTCCAGGCAAATGCAGCTGCCCCCCCCCCCCACACACACACATCCTACAAGATCATTTTCATCAGGTTTTATTCTCAGCGTGTGATACGGTGGAGGCTTATTGACTGGACATTTATGGAGGAGCGACTGTATAAATTGAGGCGCTGAGTGGGATCACTACACAGCCCCGAGAGCAAAACCCAATATATTAGAAACCATCAATCAAAACTATGACCGAAACTGTTAAAATAGGTTTCATCAGTTCTTGGTCTGGCTGGCTGGCTGGCTGGCTGGCTGGCTGGCTGGCTGGCTGGCTATGTATATATCACGAGTACATGCTGCACCAATGGAGCTAGAGGGCTGAAAATTTCAAGATTTACTCTTTATTACGTCTAGAAAAAACTTTTTTAACCCACTCCATAATAGGTTTTTAGTGGGGGGGGGGTCAATTTACAATGTAGTTTTATGCTAAATTGATCCCTTAGTTTGTGTCCGCTTGTTTTTTTTTGTTGAAAATTCAGACTTTTTAGTGATCACTGCCCAACAAAAGGTGAGAGATCATTGATCACCCCCTTTTCCAATTTTTTAATGACCTCCAACACGACATGCTGCCAAAAGACATTGGTTATATGACGTTTTCTATTGAGTGACTAACTGGACCTGGTTTCTTTTTCAGTTATTATTAGCCAAGATGATCTGATTATAATTCAGTAGAAACAAAATTGTTATAATCTTTTTTTGAAGATAATTTCTCCAGCTAATAGTAGTGTGCTCTTTCTTTGATTGATTTTGATTGTGTTAGTTGTCTCCTCGTGAATTTTAAGGATTTTAGATTTTTTTTACTTCCGCCAATGAAGTTGGGAGATGTGTAGTCACACATGTTTGTATGTCTGTCTGTCAACATGATATCTCATGAATGTGGATGCAATTTTGTGGAAGGGTTGGCCATGCGCTACGGAGGCATTGGAATTTGTTTTGGATTGAGAGATATTTAGTTAGTGTTGGCATAGGTTTGGGCTCTCTGGGTGCTTTCTACTTTCTAAATAGATTTTTTGGTCAGATCTAAAATCGGCTGCTGCAATCTTTGGCATTTTGAGTGGAAAGAATGAAAGATTGCTTGGAACTTTACAAACAGGGTCATTCGGCTCTGAATGTAATGAAATAATCCCACACAATCAAAACTGCTTTCTTTACTTATCATATTTCGCAGCATATAAGATCACCTTTTCTTTCTCAAAATTGGCTCAAAAGGTAAACGTAATCTTTGTTGTCCAGCCCCAGTTTGGCAAGAACTTGAGGAGTTAAAAAACTGGGTGATAAATGAGAATAATTTAGGAAAGTACATCTTAATAAATCTAAATCTTAATATTTACTGCTGAAATAAGAGAGGGGTCTTAGATGCCATGAAATAAATGCTGAAATAAGGAGGATCTTATATGCCATCTACCGGGATCTACAGTAAGATCACCCAGGGCAGTAAAATGGAAAACCAGCCAAATTTGAGTGGAAAAATGGACCAAATAAAAGGCCATCACAACTGCTGAATTTGAGCATAATAAAACAATAAAAGTTACGACAATCGGCAACTCATATTAATCGTTTGGTACTTCTTTGGACAGTGTTTTCTTTTTAAGTTGCTACAAAAGCCGAACACGCATATATATATATACTTGTAAAAGTATGTCTCTCGATAAAAGT
>VCCN01004182.1:6270685-6286116 GCA_006491835.1 Architeuthis dux | reverse complement strand
CTTATTACTACTAGGTTAATAATAACCAACAGAAATAAGATGAGAGAAAAACTAGTAAAAGATTAATAAAACTTTTCGGTAGCACTTCATACATACAAGTCTTATCCTATTATATATCTCCATTTTTGATGCATCTATATGTATACATCTGTTTGCACATATGAACTCCTTATGCTTACTTATACATAATGTATATATATATACTTTCCTGTATATGCAGTCATTTGAATAAATGCTTTTCAATCTATACTCTCAGCTTTTACAATCGTCATTCAGGCACACACATTTACATTCACTTATTTTCACACTTCTCCATTTTATTCCCAGTCTTATATAAAGAGAACTGCTTGTGTACAAAAAGTACAAAACATGCACACACACGCACGCACAAACACACGCACGCACAAATACAGACATGCAATTTCCTTTCTGATCTGATCTGATCTGATCTTAAATACATAGTTTTGCATGTGTAAACTGGCATATCATTTGACACATATTCATCCGCACAGCCTCCTACACATCCTTTCTGACCTACAAGCACAGATGTTATTTCTAAATTGCTACCCCCATTTCCACAAAAAAACATACTTAGATTGTTTTAAAGCAACACACACACAATGATATGACCAAATGGTCATTTTAGAATTAGTATTGGATACCAACAAAAACTAATATCTACACACAAAAAACTAATATCTATACACATAGATGTAATAAAAAGATTTGGGGAAGTTTTATTCTAAGGTACATCCTTATTTGTAAGCAAAATTTTACTAAATTTGTCAAAAAAGGATTTTGGTGATTTGCAATATTAGAAGCCGTCAACCAAAACTGTCACCATAGGTTTCTTCAGTTTGGCTGGCTATCTATCTATGTATGTATCCTTATTATGTGCACAAAAAACGTTTTTTGTTTTTTTTAAATCGCCCTAAATAAGTTTTTAGTAAATAAATTTATGCTAAATTGGTTTCTTAGTTTGTATTCGGCAGCATTCACGCTTGTTTTTTGAAAATTCAGACTTTTTAATGATCACTGCCCATCAAAAGGTGAGAGAAGTAACTTATTAATTGATCACCCCTTTTCCAATTTTTAATTGATAACCCCACCACAGTATGCTGTCACAAGACATTGGTCACTTGACGGTTTCTATTGAGTGACTAACCAAACTTGTTTGCATATTTTTAAAAATTTCAACATGGCAAATATGGTAATTCCACATTATAAATATGGTATTCGTTATTAAAATATTACTTTATTCGGGTCTTGTTTATTTTGGCGAATATTGATCTCTGATATCAAAATGTTGACACAAATGCAAATCTTCTGTTTCATATATTTAAACCTTTCCCAATCATATTATTCACAACCCAGGTCTGGACATAAATATGACACATTAATTTAGTTAAAATAGGACCTTTATTAATTCTTGTCTGAATTTTGTTAGACGGGGTGTTTTAATCACTGTATGTGGCGCAGAGGTCTGGGGAGATAATCCCCAAAACGTAGAAATGCAAAAAATGGATGTGATTTGGTAAGTAGGTGCAAGGAGCATGTGTCGCGGGAACTAGTTTCTACATTCCAAAACGAAGAACGCTCAAAGAAGGCCGGAGGGTACACGGCCGAAACATTGTGAAAACATGAGCAGAAAATAAAATGACATAGATAAGAAAAATAGTCCGAAAGACGGTCAGAATTTTCAAAAAACTTTTATGTATACTGTTTCCTGAGTGTCTTCCAAGTTCAATATTTTATTGTTTACCTGTAATATATGACTTCGTTAACCTACTTCTTTTTGTCTGCTATTGCTGATTTTTATTATGTTTTTTTTTAACAATATATTTGCGACATTAAAAGTTAGTGATTTTCATTAAGATAGCAAAATTAGTGAAAATAATCACCAATGAAGATTTATTAATTTGTGGTAGTTCTGTCCATAACATTTTTGAATTTCCAAATTTTGGAAGATGGTCAGTTAAACAGGCTTGATCCACCCCTGAAACTCCATAAATAACCTTTATTAATCCTGCTTAAATTACAAAAGTGATTTTTATTTGATTCAGTTTCATCAAGTTCTAAGTAAGCACCATATGTAAGTTTATCTATGATTTGTTCCTTCCTCTGTGTTTTGGTATATTCTCATAGCTATAGCTCTAATGTTTACTTTCACAACAAACTAGTAAAACTTTAAGGAAATTTGCAAATGTTTAACTGCTACCAGCTCTGAACTAAAAACAGGTGTATACAATGACAAGACCTGTGCACAGCTGTCAGACCAAATTGGCAATAGGAATCCCATGAAAGTTCTTAGTGGCTCTCTAAACAAAATAGTTGATATTTGTATTTCACTCTAGTTAAATATGGCAGCCTGTTAGTAATTTGACTAAAACTGAACATAAGTCTGCAAAGAAATTTATATACAGTAATGAGACAGCTAAAGACAAAAGGATTAGACTATCATATGGCATTAGGAAACTTAACCAAATGATTGGCACTCAAACTAAGAACCATGCATCATGCACAGGAGAAAATCATGCTAAACCTCACATGGAGAGATCACAAGACAGATGTGTAAGAATATCAGACAACTGCTGGACATTGCAACTCACAATATTGAACCACAGAGATCATATGCAAAATTGTGGCCAGCAAAAAATAAGATAGCGTGATGATTTAGATAAGTTCAGAAGGAATTGGCACTGTGATGCTCAGGAGCAAAAAACTGGCAAATTTTGGGGATATATCTAACAACAGATTTTAAAAGGCTGATGATGATTGTTAAGTATTTAATTCGATATTGAGTTATCTCCCTTATGGTAAGGTGGTCATTGTTTATGTTCTGAGTGAATGACGCCATATTGAATCTCGTGAGGAGACACAAAGGATGTGCCATCGATGTAATTAAGTGTATGAATAAATGAGTTTGTGAGTACATCTTTTGTTGCCTTTTAAATCTGTTGGTATCTGTCATTATTATCTTTACAAAGATGATGAGGAAAAGGAAAACTACTGCAACTGTTCATTCCATTTGATGATCACACCAAATCTGAAATTCAGACTTTCTGTTTAATTTTAAAAGAAACAGGTCTGGGTAGTTACTCAATAGAAACCGTCATATGACCAATGTCGTTTGGCAGCATGCCCTGTTGGGTGTGTTTAAAAAATTTTAAAAAGGGGTGATCAATGAATAAGTTACTTCTCTCGCCTTTTGTTAGGCTGTTTTCAAAAAAAACAAACGCACACAAACTACGGGATCAATTTAGCATAAACCTACATTGTAAATTGAACCCCTTACTAAAAACCTATTATGGGGGGGGGGTTAAAAAAAATTTTTCTAGACATAATAAGGAGTAAATGTTGAAATTTTCAGACATCTAGCTCCATTGGTGCATCCTGTACGCGTGATACATACATATTCAGCCAGCCGGACCAACTTAAAAACTGAAGAAACCTATTTTGACAGATTTGGTGACGGTTTCTAATTATCAATATTTACTAAGCTTAACTTATTTTGGCACAAAGCCAAATATGGGTTAAATGAAGATAGGAAGATTGTGCTGCATCAATCTTCTAAACAGAGAGGGAATGCCTACTAGGAAGAATCTTATCTGGACTTGAACACCTATCAGTGGCACTGGTGAGAAATACATAATAACCTAAGTCACCAATGCAGGCCTCTGAATAGAAAGATACTGATTTATAGATGGATCATGCTAAAAGATTAGTTTAAAATTGAGAAATTTTTACAACTACATTTTGGGGTTTTGTGGACAGTCTCCATAACAAATATTACCTGTTCGCATTATAGGTTTCCCCAATATCTGTTAGATTGAAAATGCTAAAATTGACCTGATCCCAGATTGTTCGTCTTTATAGTATTAGATATATAAGAACTAGCCATTTTCAAGGTCTTTGACAATTCCACAATTATTTTATCCACAGTGTATTTGGCTTAGCCATTAGTGTGTTGCTGGCTAGTTGTTTAGCCAAAAACACTAAGTATAATAACACTTTTGTACAACTATTACACTCTATAACCTTTCACCAAAGTCACAAGACTCTAGTTTTAAAAAAACAAAACCTTTCACCAAAGTCGCAAGACACTATTTTTAAAAGATTTTAAACTAATTTCGGCATTTAATGACCCATCAAGGGTTGATATGCCACTAAACAAATCAATCAATCAACCATTTTACCAAAAAGGATGGTTACATTTGGGACAGTCTGTATAATCACTAAAATTTAATATAGTTTTTTTAATGAACAGAAATCAATTTTTAAGATAGGATTATGAAATAGTCTACAGCAGAATTATAAGATCAGTGTTTGTTTGGATCCCCAAGAAGCTAACTATATTTGGGAAAGCAGGCTTTGGGAACCAATTGCACATATTAGAAACTGTCAACCATAACTGTCAAAATAGGTTTCTTCAGTTTTCAAGTCGGTCCGGCTGGCTGGCTAGCTAGCTCATGCATACAGGCAGCACCAATGGAGCTAGAGGGCGAAAGATTTGAACATTTACTCCTCTAGAAAAAAAGGTTTTTAGTGGGAAGTTTATGCTAAATTGGTCCATAGTTTGTGCCCGGCATTCACGCATTTTTCTTTTTTATATTCAGACTTTTTAGTGATCCAACAAACAGTGAAAGAAGTAACTTATTCATTGATCATCTCCTTTTTTAACTTGATCATCCCCAACATGGCATGCCGCCATAAGATGTTGGTCATTTGACGGTTTCTGTTGAGTGACTAACAAGACCTGCTGTTTCCCTGGATTTTGGAAGAAGGCCCAGATATTTGTAAGGATCGAGTGGAGGGCTCAGAAAATCTATTGTTTCTCTTCTTATTTCTTCTTAGTCACCTCTAATCCTTTTTTTCTTTTACTTATTATCTCCTCACCTCTTTCTTCCATTCATATATTTTACACTTATCTCTCTCCCTCTCTCTCTCTCGTAGTCTCTTTATAATTAATTCTCTCCCTTTCTCTGTGTCTCATCTCTTTGTTTATTTTCCCATCTTTCTTTTCCCAATTATATACTTTATATTCCTCTCTCACTCTAATCTTCATCTTTTTCTCTCCTATTCTCTTTCATCATTCTAACTTTTTAAAATCTCTACTCATTCGTTCTGTTAGAAACTATCAACCAAAACTGTCATCATAACTGTCAAAATAGGTTTCTTCAGTTTTCTAGTCAGTCCGGTTGGCTGGCTATGTATGTATGGAGCTAGAGGGCTAAACAATTTCAACATTTACTCCTTATTATGTCTAGAAAAAACTTTTTTATTTTGAAAATTCCCCTCCATAATAGGTTTTTAGGAGGTGATTTAATTTATAATGTAAGTTTATGCTAAATTGATCTCTAGTTTGTGCATGCCTGTTTTTTGAAAATTTGAAAAAAGGTGAGAGAAGTAACTTATTCAATTGTCACCCCTTTTTTTAATTGATCACCCCCAACATGGTATGCTGCCAAAAGATGTTGGTAACACGACGGTTTCTATTGAGTGACTAAGCAGTTTTTCTTTTGTTTTCTTTCTTAATTTCATTCATTCTTCCTTTCTTTTTTATTCTCTTCATATCTTTCTGCCTTATTTCATTTATATTTTCTTTACAATTTCTCAATCTCCTCACAACACTACCTGAACATAGAATGTGCAGAGATTTGATTGAAACTTTTAAAATACAAAATGATTATAACAATTATGGTAAACCTTTTTAACCTCTCTAATAGAAAAATTAATTTAATTGTACACCCCAATAAATCTATGGATTTCTTTAGCAAGAGAATTGTGCACTATTGGAATAAATTGTTTGATTATGTGAAGAATAAAAGTAGTATAAACAACTTTAAAAATAATATAGAAAAATAGAAAATAGCATAAAGAATAAATTAAATGGTCAGTATTGGGAACTCTCAGATGAAATCTTTAAAAGAATTTAAGCTATTACGTATAAAGTGTAGTGAACCGATGTGGTGATGCTGGGTTGGTAAAATCTTTTCTTTTTTAAAAAAATTAATTAATTCACGTGAATTGTTTTTCATTATTGATAACGATGTGTAATTTTTTCATGCTCCGTGATTATTGTAATTTTTTTTGTTATTTTTTCTTATGTATTTTTTAATGTTGATGAGATAATATTTTATAATGAAATGCCCATAGAGGCATTATATATATAATGAGAAAAAAAAATCAATTTCTTCCTTTTTATTCTAATTCCATTTTCTCTTCCTTTTAGAATCTTTCCTCCCCTATTGTTTATTCATTCCTTCTCTCCCCATTCTTATTTCATTTATACTCTCCCTATCTCTTTTCTTTCTTCTAGGGGTGGAGCCCTTGCCGGTTCCACCCAGCTATGTTCACAAGCTTTCATCCCCCCTCCCCATGATATCTTGTAACTTCCTGTTTTCTGAGATTCATTCACAGGCTCCAAAGAAATTGGGTGGTGTAGGGCCACGAAAGATAGGAGTAGGGTCCATTGCTATGTACAAAATTCTCCATTACTATAATCAGCACTTCTAAGCCCCTTTCAATTTTCACTTCTTTTTCCTCTTTCTTTCTTTTTCCTTTCTTTCTTCTTCACTTTTTTTGTTTATTTACCTCCACCAACAAAGTTAGAAGAGTATTCACTCATGTCTGTTTGTCTCAGTTTGTCTACACAATATCTCCAAATGTTCTCAATGAATTCCAATGAAATCTTTGGAAGGGTGACACATGGGTTACCTCCCTGCATTGTAGCTATATGTCCACACAATATCTCCAAAAGTTCTCAATGAAACTTTGTGAAAGGTGTAAGGAAGAATTGGTTAAATTTAGGGCCAGATCCATTTCTTTTCGATTGAGTGATATTTTTTTATGCATTTATATATGCACTCATGTTTTCCACACAATATCTCCAAAAGTTTTCAATGAATTTCAATGAAATTTTGTGGAAGGAAGGAAAAATTGATTAAATTTTGGTTAGCTGCATCATAGGTACATATATAAACTGGTTTTCATTTAATTTTTAATGACAATGGCATGGCAGAGGTGTGCTTTCTGGTTTCTACTTTTTTGTAATTCAATTTACCATTCCTTCCTTTTATCCTTCATTCTTTGTTTTTCTTCTTCTTTTGGTCTACCTTACTAAACTCATTCTCACTTTTTTCTATTCTTACTGATTCATTTTGTTGTTGTTTTGCCTTTCATTCTACAACCCAAATCACAATTTCGTTTTTTCTTCCTCTACTGTTTTTCTTTTTCTCTATTTCTTCTTCTTCTTCATTTCATCTTTTTCTTTTTCTTCATTCTTTTTCCTTTTCTTCATTTCTTCATTCTTTTTCTTTTTCTTCATTCTTTTTCCTTTTCTTCATTTCTTCATTCTTTTTCTTTTCTTCTTTTCTTCAATTAGGAAACTGTCAACCAAAACATAGTTCTTTTTAAGTGATTCTAGCTGGCTATCTATCTAACATGCATACAGTCTGTAGCAATGGAGCTAGAGGGCTGAAAATTTAAAAGGTTTTTTTTAAAATTCTCCAGCCAAAATAAATTGGGGGGGGGGTCAATTTAAGATGTAAGTCACTCCTTTTTTCCAAATTCTTTAATTGATCACCCCCAACACAGCATGCTTCCAGAAGACGTTGGTCATGTGACAGTTTCTATTGAGTGACTAACCAGACCTGTTCTTTTTTTCTTCTTTTTTTCCTTCTTTTTTTTCCTTCTTTCTTTCTTTTTCTTCTTTCTCTTTTTTTCTTTCTCTTTTTTTCCTTCTTTCTTTTTCTTCTTTCTCTTTTTTTTCCTTCTTTCTTTTTCTTCTTTCTCTTTTTTTCCTTCTTTCTCTTTTCTTCTTTCTCTTTTTTTCCTTCTTTCTCTTTTCTTCTTTTCACTTCCTTTTACTCTCCTCCTCTTCTCGCTCCCTCCTCCCCTTCCAACAAAAAGCCAAGAAACAAAAACGATCTTCCATGTGTGTGTGAATCTCCTCTGTTCTCTGTCCGTGCCCTAACCATTGCCACCACCACTTCATTCACGGGCAAAGTTAAAAATGCTAAAGTCATTTTCTAATTGCTTTTTTTGTTTAGACTTTTATGGTAATACCTATTTCTATTCCCTCAATTTCCTTTTGGCAGCATGCCGTATTCGGGGTGATCAATTAAAAATAGGAAAAAGTGTTGATCAGTGAATAAGTTACTTCTGTCGCCTTTTCTTGGGCAGTGATCACTAAAAAAGTCAAAAGAACAAGCAGACACAAACTAAGGGAACAATTTAGCATAAATTTACATTGCAAATTGAAGCCCCCACTAAAAACCTATTTAGGAAGGGAATTTTAAAAAAAATAAAAAAACGTTTTTTCTAGACATAATAAGGAGTAAATGTTGAAAATTTCAGCCCTCTAGCTCCATTGGTGCGACCTGTCCGCGTGATACATATATACATAGCCAGCCGGACCAACTCAAAAACTGAAGAAACCTATTTTGACAGTTTTGGTTGATGGTTTCTAATATAAGCACATATGTATAACATGCATACATATATGGAAGTTGTTTCCTTCCGATATTGTCTTTCATTTCCTTCCTTCTAAAGTTTACATACATTCTTTGCTTTTATCTGAGCCATCCGTCTCTCTGAGTCTAGGCATAAATATGTTGGGATGTATATCACAGTCTTTCCAGGCATATACCTAATTTCCTGTCTAAGTCTTCTACCACATCTATATATGCTCCCCCCATCCTTTTCTCCCATAAATGTAACCAATCAATCACTCTAAGTATTCACTCTTTTGTTTACCTATATCTTTGTCTTTTTGAATTGATATCACAATTTCTTCATCTCTGTTGCCCTCTTTGTCTGTGTCTCTTTTAGTATACACAAATCGATTTATCTATCCTCTATCTGTCCAGATTCATATAAAAACATTGTGACTATTGAAATAGTTTTTCAGCTGATTGAACTTCTTATTGTTGTTTGTGTTGTTAACACAACGTTTTGGCCGATCCATTCTTCAGCATTCTTCAGGTGCAATATCCGAATGTGATGATGGTAAACAGAAGTTTTTACTCCAATGGAGGCAACGCTTAAAATGTAGGATCCGGGTGTTTTTTTATCCTTGCCTTGTCAGCTTTGGATTTCCGTACCTTGTCTCTGTTGAGTAGCAGAAGCCACATCGGGTTGAAATCCGCACTTGTCTGACTAATACATTCAGTCGACATGTTGATATGTGCTGCCTCTTTGATTTTTCTCTGTTTTCAACAGCATTCTCTGTCAATAATCCAGACTTCCTCCCAGAGAGGAAAATGATCGCCTTTCTCCTTCCAGACATGGTCAGCCAGATTTTTCTATCTCGCCTTTGATTATGGAAAGTGTGACTATGTTTTTATTACCTCTGCCAATGAAGTTAGAGAAGTATGTGTATTTCTGTCGTGTCCGTCTGTCTTTTCTCTCCACACTATATTTCCAAAAGTTCTCAATGAATTTCAATTGAATTTTGTGAAAGGTTGGGCAATGGGGTAAGGAAGACTTTTGTTACATTTTCTGGGTGGATCCAGGAATATTTTTTTTACTGAGAGATATTTTTATTATTTTGCATAAAAAGAGGTTAAAAAACGAACAGTAAATAAAAACAAGTCTGGTTAGTAACTCGATCAGCATGCCATGTTGGGTGTGATCAATTAAAACATTGGGAAAAGGGCTGATCAATGAATAAGTTACTCGCCTTTTGTTGGGCAGTAATCACTAAACAAATTCTGAATTTTCAAAAGATAAGCATGAATGCTGCCAGACACAAACTAAGAGATCAATTGAGCATAAACTTACATTGCAAATTGAACCACGCACTAAAAACATATTTGGAGTCAATTTAAAAAAAAAAAAGAAAAAAATGTTTTTTCTAGACATAATATGGAGTAAATGTTCAAATTTTCAGCCCTCTAGCTCCATTGGTGTGGCCTGCATGTGTGATACATACATAACCATCCAAACCAACTTGAATACTGAAGAAACTTATGTGACAGTTTTGGTTAACGGTTTCTGATACTAAATTTAAATTTCAAGGGAGTAACTCAATATTTGTACACATTGTGAGAATTTCATTCTCTCCCCTGTTTTTTAATATTTTATTTACATCCCAGTTTGTTCACATATACCTTAGTCGGTATGTATGACTATGTATCTACCTAGTTTTCCTTGTCCCCCTCTTTTCCAAAGACTGCATCTTCATTTACATAAGTATAAACCAGCTATTTTTTATGTACGCCAATCGGCCAGCACACAAATCTGTTTTTTGTTTAGCCGTATAAAATAGACATCTGAAAATCGATATTTAAGGTCGATATTTATTTATATATTTCAATGATTTTGTTTGACATTTTATTTTCCATATTCTATTGTTAAAATAAATGTTGAAATATTTTAAAGAGTATTTTGTAACAGTATTTAATTTTTTATTATGATTTTAATAATACCACATTTATCTTGCTAACAAAAAATTATGCAAATAATTGTAACAAATTAATATTACTGACTAGGTTGTATTGATAGTGTTTTTAGACTGGCCTCCCTTGGCACTGACATTATTGTGTTAGACTGGCATAGATAAAAATTACAACTCACTATAAACATTTATCAGAAACTGTCTACCAAAACTGTTAACATAGGTTTCTTCAATTTTTAAGTTGGTTGGGCTGGCCGGCTATATATGTATGTATCATGCATACAGGCCACACCAATGGTGCATTTACTCCTTATTATGTCTAGACAAAATGTTTGTTGTTTTTTTTAAAATTCCCTCCTAAATAGGTTTTATGGGGAGGGTTCACTTTTCAATGCAAGTGTATGCTAAATTGGACCCTTATTTTGTGTCCTGCTGCATTCACGCTTGTTTTTTGAAAATTCAGACTTTTTTAGTGATCACTGCCCAACAAAAGGCGAGAGAAATAACTTATTCATTGATGACCCTTTTTTCCAATTTTTTGATTGATCGCCCCCAATATTGCATGCTGCCAAAAGATCTTGGTCAAGTGACAGTTTCTATTGAGTGACTAACCAGACCTGTCAGAAATTCTCTATGGTTTTTGTTTCATGGCCTGCATGGCAGTAGAGACAGTATGCAATATAAAATGCTGAAAATCTGGCACATGTAAGCATTGTTTGAAACTATGTTCCAGGCAGCCCTTGTTCTTCCGTTAAAACTGCTTCAACCCAATATGGGGGAATTGTATTGGGTTGCAAAGACTAAACAGTGTCACTGTGCAGTCTACCACATAGTTGTGCACACACTTTGTTTACATACATATGTACATACCACACCTACAGCATATTATTCATGGAATGAGTAGGGAAAATGAGTATATAAAGGAAAAGGCGAGAGAAGTAACTTATTCATTGATCACCCCTTTTACTAACTTTTTAATTAATCACCCCCAACGCAGCATATATTGGTGGCAGTGATTCATAATTTCCCTTTGAATGCTAGTTTATGTTATAGTCATATCTTATAAAAGCTCATGTAACTTTTATGGTTTGTTTGTGCAATGTCTGTTTTCATAATGCTAGTGCAGACTGATATATAATATTAAGTTAAATTGAGTCTGTTTTTAAAATTAAAACTAGTTATGTTATTGCTCAATCCAGTTAAAAATCTAAATAGAAAGGTGATCTCCAGAAATCGTAGATCACTTTGACTTGGTGAAACAATTGCTGAAAAATAATTACAGATGGATGGAAAGCATATAATGTGCTACAATTACAAAATATTTATTTATTTAATTTCATTAATTTAATATTTGGTATTTATTAATTTAATACCTAATTTCTTATTTTAATATTTGATATTTATTATTATTTATTTATATTACTATTTATTATTTTATATTACTATTTTATTATTATTATTTTATATTATTTCTTTACTAGAATAGTCATATGACAGGGCCCATCATTTTTGACAGGGAACTATGCTAATGTTATTTAAAGTGTTGAGGAAATTCATGTCATACATTGTTCACTAGCATTTGGTAGCAAATTAGAATTCAAGCATATTTGTCTCTACTGAAAAGAGGCGACTTTTTATTATTGCAACTCAACAGGAACTGTTTTCGGGTTTTTTTTTGTGAATTTTAATATTTTGACAATTTTATGCAAAGTTATATGGATGTACAAAAATGTTTGTACAGTTAAATGTGAACAGAGTTGAACTTGTACATATTATGCAAACTAGCTGGACCGTGCAAATTCAACTGGTATTGACAAGTAAGATATCATCATTACTCTTGATATATATTTCTCAATTAAAGTATATAATTTTGTTAAAGTAATTTATTATCTATGGGATCTGTTTATATTAACTATAATAACATGCAAAAGAAAATGAAACTAATATATCTGTTGTTATTATTATTGATTACTTTTGCTATCTGTCTCTATTCCTGTGGTCTACTACTACTATAACATAATTTTTAGGCTTCAGACTTGTGAGAGAGGAGAAATGAATGAATAACAGTTATAGTGAAGTTTGAATCCCTTTTGCTCCCATTCAAACATAAGCACCCTCTTCCATTCTTACCCATGTTCATTACATTGCAAGGATGGGAGGGATGGAGGGAGGGTGATAGCTATAATGAAGGTTATCCTTTTTGTTCCCATTCAAGCATAAGCACCCTCTCCCATTCTTACCCTAGTTCATTACATTGCAAGGGTGGGTGGGGAGTGAGAACAGAAAGGATGAAAGACATGAGGAGAATGAATAATAATCAGAAAGTGTCATGGTGATACAAACAAATAAGCATAATGATAGTATAATAATTTATATAAAAAATAAATTTGAGTTAAAAGAACCTTTGGGGGTGCCTACCTGATTGACATGAGAATTTTGCTGTAAGACTTAATATTCATTTAGCACATATAGCAGACAAAAATCTGAAAAGATTTTTTTATTTAAGAGTATATTTTTTATACTAACTATTAGTGAAGCTATGTATATGAATTTTTACTTTTATAATATTGTAGTAGTTTTTATAAATCTACTGTATATTCTTGAATATAAGACAAGGTTTTTTACTAAAAAAAATGGCCCAAACCAGTAGTTCGACTTATACTCAGGTCAGCCAAAAATGGCTGATACTTTTTTCTATATGAATACAGCATCGAGAGACACAATGCATATTAGCGAGCGATAATGTCTGTTGTTTTAACTCAATTCATTACCACGGTTTTGTATGAAATGCTATGTAGGTAGTATACGGTGTGTATTATGTAATATCCATTTAAAATCATTTTCCAGGTAGATTCGTTATCACTGATAAGAATTTCACTTTTATGATCTGAAAACAACAATCGATATGTTGAAGATGAAAGAAATTCATGATTCGGTGACAACTGACCAAGTGCCATGAACGTGTAATCATAAGAATGGGATATCTTTCATGACAACGTTATGGCAAAATAACAGACTCAGCTTATGATTTGAGTTAGTCGATTTTCTGAAATTTTATGCTCAATTCCGAACTCATCTTATACTCACGGTCTTATATTCAAGAATATATAGTACTTCTTTATGCAGACAATTTTTTAAAAATGATGGCTTAAATATCAGAACAGATCATAATCATAACTTGCATACCAGCTTATATAGAACTCACGGGCATTCACTGCCACTTTTCCAGGGAGTGGGAAAAGAATATATTCCAGAAGAGGGGTTTATTTGGTGAGGGGGGAGTGCAAAATATATAAGGATGTTGGTTGTCATGTAAAGGACTAGGGAGTGTCTAAAATGTGACACATCCTAAGCTGTTAGTGTTCATAGTGACCCCTTGTGCCCTGGCCTCTGTAATGTTCCAACTTTCAAATCCCCTTGCCCTCGGTGAAAAGGCCTGATTCGGAGGAGGACGAAGTTTCTTACTTTTGAACCTTGAAAGGGAAAGAAAAAAGTTTCCCCTAGCTTTTGAAATTTTTCCTCACTCTTGACTCCTAAAAGGCAGAGAAAAGTTTCCCTTTGCATTTGACCCCTAAAAGGGAAAAAAGAAGTTTTCCTTCATTTTTGACTCGTAAAAGAGAGAAAAAAGAAGTGTTCCCTTGCTTTTATGAAGTGTGGTCAAAAAAAGAAGACGCAGAGAAAAAAATAGCTTTTGTTGGTGAGCAGAATGAGTTTTAAATTAGAATGACTGCTTAACGAGAAATATCAGCAATTTTCGTTTTCTAGATATTATACATTAACAGATTAAACAACTCATTAAATGACTTCTTTAACCCATAAGAATCTATTATGACACCGGTGTCACATACAATTTAATTAATCTGCACAGTCTCTTATATAATATTATATTTTATCCTTGATTTTAATTCATGAAGTGTACTAATTGACATCTACTGAACATCTTAGTGCAGTCACGTGACTGTGTCAATTTGCCTACCCTGAAACCCACATAGTGTTCCTTCAAGTAGAAATGGGTCTGGGTTCTTAGGGGTTAAAAAAGCTCATGCTGTCAGCTATTCCTACAGGTTTTATATCTGTTCCTTCTCTATTTGCTGTGGCTCAATAGTGTGTCGCATCTATCTCCCAAGTACGCCACATAAATTTTCTCAAGAAACATGTTTTCGAGCCTTGAACTTAGTATTGGTATTATGTCGGGCCAATCTAGTAGTTTTATGACTAGATTTTGTGAGATCAGAATCTTCTTAGCAACAAATGAAAGGAAAAAGGGGTGATGAGTACATATATCAGTATGCTGATATAAAAGTTTTGTTCATTTACTACTGAAATGTTTTGACTAATTCATTTCATTTTTACAGTTGGTATGCCGCAAAAGTAAAATATATTTTTTAGTGTACAGTCATACAATAAAGTTTGAGAACCACTGCCATAGACAAATGTATGGCCAGAAATTCAGTGCCTATGTATTATTATTAGTTTAAACTGGGCCTGTTCATTTGTAGTTGTATTTGCAAAATGAATTTATCCCTGGTGCCATATTACCAATGTATCATAAGCGCCAACTGTGGTAAAAACATTTACATGGAGCAATATGTCTCCTACATTTAGGACAGACACATTTGTTTACATCAAACTTTCCCATCTTGGTCTGGGATGCCTACATGTGATTCAACTGCCCCATTTTCTTCAGTAATATAAGCTTATCATCAATTCTTCCATCTGTGTTGTAGTCCTGCCCATATTAAATTGCATTTCGTCGGAAAACAATCTACATCAAACCTTATTGTTGATAGTAGAATCATGCTTTTTTTATAAACACATGACTACATTCACATCTCAGTATGAATGACATTTCTAAATACACACACACACTCACACACTGATAGTTTGCATGCTATGTACTGTTCATAAAATAATGTGTGTATGTGCAATGATTCATTTTCATAAACATATTTAGGTATAAAATTCATCTCCATGTTTCTATCTACTTATATAAGTATTCAGTGAATGGAATATTTTATATCTGGCAGAATAT
>VCCN01004182.1:6252426-6262677 GCA_006491835.1 Architeuthis dux | reverse complement strand
ATACTGATTCCAAACATTCAAACTCTATTATAACCCAGAGAAGTTAACTCTCAGGGAATCACTGCACAAAGCTGCTTCAATTTCTTTGGATTCTTCAAGAAGAGAATTTTTCTTTGAAGGAATGCAAGTAAAACAACTCGTGTAAAATCATTAGAAACAAAAACTACTTCATCTTGTGTGTCCAAATCTTTGTAACATTTATTTTTTGTAAGTGTGCATATCTATATATGATATTTCTAAATGTCAGCCGTTGTTCCTCTCCTAATTTTCTGTCAGAATAAAAGATGTAAATGTCAGTCTTGTTGACTTCATATTCATCAAACTAAAAATGATGCTTGGAATTGTTTAACCCATATAAATGTTCTATACCTCCCCGTCCATTAAACTTCCTAATTTTAGTAACAATTTTTGAAATAAAGATAAAAAATAATGGTGGAACTGTAAGTGAGAAGGATGCAAGTCTTACTTAGTCAAAGGTGTGAGAGATAGAGTTGGGTAGGCATACCTTGAATTCCACTGCCCTCTCTCTCTCTTCTAACTCCCACCAAATGGGATAACATACACTCTTTGAAAACAATGCACCCAGACTTACACACCTGGCCAAACATCGTTGAAATCCAAAGCACAGGAAGACATCGAGAAATTGGTCTAATATGAAACTAGTTTGGTTGGGATGGGAAGGTCTTGCAGAGTTTGAGGTATCCTAAGAAACACTCAAGGGATGTGATCACTTGAACGTTTTCAGGTCAAGATTGTTTACATTATTTTCTGTTTTCTTTCCTGTTTTCACAGAATTCGAGAATTCTCTATGGAGAAACACTTTATTCATATATCATGTGTGTTTGCCTGAGTATTCTGAGGCAAATTCCTAACTTTTAGATACAAATGGAAGTGGTGTGATGTAGTGCATGCATACTCAAGGGCAGCTGGTAAAATTAGGGACCTGGTATATTCAACTCTGACATCAGGACTTGGTACCTCTCAACCTCCATAAATTGAATAAACATTCTCATCTCTGATGCTATAGAGAAGGAATCATCAAATAATGTTATCTAGACAGGTGTTGATCAT
This sequence comes from Architeuthis dux, assembly GCA_006491835.1. Taxonomy (NCBI): domain Eukaryota; kingdom Metazoa; phylum Mollusca; class Cephalopoda; order Oegopsida; family Architeuthidae; genus Architeuthis; species Architeuthis dux. The sequence continues at coordinate 6,261,606 of VCCN01004182.1, read as the reverse complement.
TCCGATAGATATTTTATAGACTACATAAAGATACAAACAAGATAAAGATAAGAAAAGGAGTGAGACAAGGGGATACTATATCACCTAAACTATTTACCCTTGAAAGTGTCATTCAGAAAACTGACTGGGAGAGAATGGGAGTAAACGTAGGCAAGAGAATATTTAAACTACTTGAGATTTGCTGATGACGTCAGAAGCATTGGAATAATTACAAAACATGTTGAGTCACCCAAATAGGGAAAGTAAAAAAAGTAGGGTTAAAGATGAACAGAACAAAGATAAAAGTAATGTTCAACAATGTATAGTGGATAATTTTTGGATTGGTGGGAAAATTCACATTTGATATCTATTGGTGGAGAAAAATTGAAGATGACCTAGATTTAGGTTTAGTGGTTATATAACAAATCACTGTTTAAAAGGGGTGGCCTTACTAAAACTTTGAATACTTAGAACACAAGACAAATCCTCTGATAATGATGGTGGTAGATGTATAGGTGATGATGGTGTGCACACATTCTTTTTTTATTGGTTGTTTGTCCTGAAATCTGAATCTTAAAAAAATCATCCCGAAACCAGGGGTCATCTTATATACACAGTATAAAATCCGAACCATAACATCATGTGGTTTAGAATGTCACCAATGGCTAAAATTACTTGTGTGATAGATTTATCTAAAAACCTTTGAACTTATGTGTAGTGGGCAATCCTGATGTTTCCTGTTTCAAAAAATGGCTGCCACTTTAGCTGCTGCTGCTGATGGCGAATTTAAAGTCAAAGAAGCAGACGACAATTTCAACATTTTTCCACTTTCTGAAGTGAAAATGGCTGAAGGACATATACTTAAACATGGGAGGCCTAGGCCTGCTGCGCCTACATATATTGTACCAATGCAAGTCAATAGAAATTTGTTACCTAAAAATACTAACCCTAGCCCTTATGCTAAAAACACTAACCCTAACACCAACAACTACCCTACGCCCCAAAAAACACTAACCATAACTTATCCTTTGTTCATTTGTATTTATCAAGCTTTTGCTTGAATAAAAAAAACTGACAGTACTCTCTTGAATCACTTACAAAATTTTTAAAAAAACAGAAAATGCTGTTCTGAAGAATTTTCTCATCTGTTTCTTTGACTTTAAATTTGCCATCAGCAAGACGACTCGGTTGATTCCGCTATCAGCAACAGCTGAATCTGCGGCCATTTGGAAACAGGAAAGGTAATGATAGCCATGTAGTGTATTAACTATTCGCTGACAGTATCCTGTAGTTTTGAAACTTTTCAGCATAAATGTTCTCGGTATAATTCAGACCAATTAAGCTATTTTTCTTTTTGTGGGCAAATAAATTGTCCTCTACTTTTTGGTAAACCTAACTTTTTATCTGATAATATACACTGGCCAATAGTTGTTAGTTTTGACCATCTGCTTTCTAACAAAAACCAAAGGACCACCCATCCATTGACTTTAGGTTAAGATTTTTGTTTTACCCTTGTTTTTATACCATTTTTCAAGTGGGCTGTCGTGAAATGGTGTTAATCTGTCCAAGATTTCCATTTTGCTCTTATCCAACAGAAGGCAAGAGTTATCTTTCTTTATTTTACTTTTTTCTCACTGGCTGATATCAATGCAAGCACTGTGAGCATGTGCATTGAAACTATCAGTTTCATCATGATTATCCAAATTAGGCAACATTCTGCTTGGTCAGCATGAAAAAGGTTATTCGAAAAATACCAGTAAAAAGAAACATTATGATTTCAGAACAGTTTGGCGTGCTAAAAACACTGTTCTTATTTCTAATCTTTACCCAAGCTTAACTATGGTAATACATTTTTATTTTGTCAAACTACAGTCCAAGGCTGGAGTTGACTTTGTTTTTCTACTGTAACAAGAACAAGAAGAGCACCACACCAAATTTAGGGTAATAAAAATTAACATTCCCCTATCGTGATTTGAAATCATGAACAACTGATTCATAGGTGGATCTCATACTGACAGTTAAATTGACAAGTCTTACATATCTACAAAAATTTATGTTAGAAATACATAAAGGGGATCTATAAAATTAACATTTCCCTACCGTGATTTGAAATCACGACCAAATGATTGGTAGCCAGCTCTCTTACTGAATGAGCCAAACTGACAAGTCTTACATATCTACGAAATTTATCTTTAAAGATATGCAAGGGCCTTATTTCTTTCTAATAAATAAATACATTTAAACTAAAAATTACATATATTTTTATAATTTTTTATTTATTATACATACAGTACAAACAGGCTTGTTTTCTTTCTTCTTACAACTTCTAGGGATTGAACCACAATCTTCATGATCTCTGGTCTAACACTTTGACCATTCAACTCTATTAAGGGATCGCTCTCAGTCACGGATTATTTACCACCTTGGCCTCTAGGTTTAGCTTTAGTAAGGCTCCCCCTGATCCCCTCTCCCTCTGCCCCACTCTTCGTTGTATAGAATAAAGTGATGCTGTTACATTAAATAACTTATATCATTGTACCACGCATAATGCACTACATGTATAATATATAGGCATAAGTACTGAAATATCATCCAGAATACCCATGTGTACACTCAAGCCATTTTTTTGTACACTCAATTAAACAATTTCTAGCTCTCGGGTCTCCATCCATTCAGAGCCCTTAGGCTTAAGCGTTCTCAGCCTAATGGTTAATCCGCCACTGATCACTTTAGCTGCTGGTTATTTCAGATAATGTGGTGCAAAAATCCAGTTTTTAATTTCATACTTTTATTTTCATTTATTCGTACACCAGTTATTTAAAGAGATTTTTCCAATTCCTTATTTTTAATTGAAACTAAGCACCCAAAAGCACTAATGTAAAAAGCATGGGTCTTTTTCCCCTCTACTAAATCAGACGGTAACATTTACATGAAGCCCTGTTTCCTTTTGGAAACAGTCAACCAAAACTGTCAACATAGGTTTCCTCAGTTTCTAAGCTGGTCTGGCAGGCTATGTATGTATGGTGTGTACAGGCTGCACCAATGGAGCTAGAGGGCTGAAAATTTCAACATTTACTCCTTATTATGTCTAGAAAAAAACAAATCATTTGTTTTCTCAAAATTACCCCCCAAAATAGGTTTTTAGTGCAGGGTTCAATTTACAATGTTAGTTTATGCTAAATTGATCTATAGTTTGTGACCGGCAGTGTTTATGTTTGTTTTTTGAAAATTCAGACTTTTTTAGTGATCACTGCCCAACAAAAGGCGAGAGAAGTAACTTATTCATTGATCATCCTTTTTTCCAATTTTTTAATTGATCACCCCCAACATGGCATACTGCCAAAAGACATTCGTCGCATGACGGTTTCTATTGAGTGTCTAACCAGACCAGACCTTGTTTTGTTTTTGCTTTGCCATTTGATGTTTGTACAACTTGTTTGACTGCAATGCATGTTGAATTAAGTGCACATATGTAAAAATATTCTCCCTGATAAGACGAGAAACTCCTTACCACTTAACCAAATTGATATAATCTTTATTTCCCTACCCCACAAAAATTCACTATAAACTAAGGAGCATGTCCATCATTTTTAGCAAACTAAGTGCTTTCTTCTGTCATTGGCTTGTTGATCATATCCACTTTGCTTTATTCAGGATTGTACTTAAGGCAGTGCAAGGAGTGCAGATGCACAGGGCCCCAAGATCTTAAGTTTTAATGTTTTTCAATGTCTCAATTTGTTGGAGGATTTATTATGTTACATAGAGATAGATTATTGATCCCGAAAGGACTTTACATTAAATTAAATGTCAGTTTTATGAATATTTCATTTTTTGTTTTGATTTGTTTGAAAATAATAGCTAAATAAATACAATATAAGTAAAGAAAACATAAAGTGGAACATTTTAAGTAAGACAAACATGAAGTGGAAACTTTTGTTATTGTAAGTTTTTTTAATTATTAAATGAAACAGTTTGATCGAAAGATTTTGAGTTGAACATTTTATCTCAGATCAGAATTTATCCACTTTTAATACTGTGAATTTCAAATATATAATTATTCAGTGACAAATATCACAATTTTTCATGCGTGTTGACCATTAAAGTTGACAAATATTTGATATATTGCAATCAAAATTCTTCTTTATTCAAATGGTTCTTTGGACAGTTGAATTCCTTCTTGTTGTTTGTGTTGTAAACACGAAGTTGCGGCCGATCCATTCTTTGTCCTTCCTCCGGTGTAAAATCCGAGTGTAATAGGTTAAACAGGGGGTAATCCTTATAGCGCAGGACCCGGGTTTCTGTGTCTTTGTCGTGTCAGGTTTAGGTCTGTTGAGAAGTGGAAGCCACATCGGGTTGAAATCTGCACTTGTCTGGCTAATGCATTTAGTTGACATTTTGATGTGAGCTGCTGTGGATTAGATAGAATGATACTACATCTCTAGAAAAGTATGAAACACCTGTATTGGCAAAACCTTACACTACCCCCCCCCTCCCACTCACCTTCAAAAATAAATTGCTGAAAATCCATGTAATAATTATTATAATAACTGAAAGAAATGTGGTATATGAAGGTTGTACCTATCATTATTGAAACAGTCGGAACAGACCCAAATTGGAAGATTAAAGAGAAAATCTAGGCAGAATTGAAGCCGTCAAGGTATTGGCATTACTAAAACCATCAGTAAGTATTGGGGTGACTTGTTATCATCTGATCTCCAGCAAGAGCCACCAGATACTACTTGTGAAAAATGACCTGTCCAAAATTCGTCCTGCAGCCTCAAAAACTATACGATCAGTTGTCCGAGAACAGCACCTCTCCATTTACTAAAAGGTGGGGTTGTGGGTCGCCCCGACGCCTTTGTGACACTGTTCACAGGGACGGGGCAATTTTTGTCATAGCCCATACATATGCGTGTGGTCCCCTAGTTTAAACCCGACCTTGTGTCACATTCCGCCCTCATGGGAGGTGGATAAATACCTACTACTGGTGAAAACTATGACATAAGAGACTTTTCTAAGCCCCTTAAAAACATCTTAGTCTTAAGTAACCTGAGAAGTGGACAGCTAACATGATCTTCATCCTAAAGCACTTATCCATATTTACTTTGCACCTCTCAAAATCTTTTTAAGCATCTCTTCTCTTTTTTGCCTATTCAATTTTCTAAAGAGACTGACAAGCTTATCTGATAAAAAGAAGATTAGAGGCTACTCCCAGCAGATAACAAACCAGCTAAAACCATTTCTCACCCAAAAACCTTTTTGAACAATTGTTATTCTTTTAATAACATCCATACTTTTCCTGCTTAAGAAAGTAAACCAATACTTAGAAAATGAGAGGAAAAAATTTCTATGCATTGTTTCAAGAGAAAACCAAGTGTCAGAATAGTTGAAACTAGAAAGCACCCAGAGAGCGCATACTTCTGCTGACGCCATTGTCACTAAAAACTGAATGAAAATCAGTTCATATATAGTTACGATGCAGGGGAGGTAACTGAAAATGCCTTGATCCACTCCAAAATTTAATAAATTCTTCCTTAGCCCATGTAAAAGCTTCCAAAGTAACTGAAATATTATGATGAAGGTAAATAGTTTTTTTTTTAAATATGTCTATCAATCAGTCAGTCACAGCACTTCCCAGAATTTCATTTTGATTACATTCTTTCTTTTGCAGTTTTACATTTCTTTTGAATTTACTGAACCCTGGCACCCCTGAATTTATCAGACTTTCCTAAATGTACTCAGATTCTTTGCTTCAACCCCCTTATCATTGGGTGTGTCCCCATATCACACCATTTTCTTTCCACTCCTTCATGATTTTTGTAACTTCTTGTGGTGAAATCTTGCAATTCTGCCTGATCTGTATATACACATACGTATTCACCTTGCCCACTTGATAACCCGCAGTGATATAAATTACAACCCAGTGTTTGAAAAAGTCATTTTAATCTATATCAGTCCTTCTGAGTAAAATGAATATTTTGCCTATGGAATTTGTTGATACTAGAAATTAAAGCTCAAATGGCAATGGGCGGGCCATGTTGTTGGAATGTCAGACAACCACTAAACATTGTGGCTCACAACGTAGATCCCTTGAAAACATATGCAAAACTAGAAAGCACTCAGAGACGGCATACCTCTGTCAATGTTGCTACAAATTCATTGAGAACTTTTGGAGATATCCTGCTGACAGGAAAAAAAATTGGCAATGTTATGTGTTTTGGACATATAACTATGACGTAAGGGAGGTAATTGTACACGGATCCGTTCCAATATTTAATCAGTTATTCCTTTGTTCCTTTATTGTCCACCCTTCCAGAAAATCTGAACGGAATTCATTCAGAACAATTTGAGATATCATGCGGACAGGAAAGAATGCGAACCACAGACACGACCCAAAACATATACCTCTTTTCATCTTCGTTGACAGAGGTAAAAGATGGCGTGATGATGTTGAACATATTGGCGCCGCATGTCGCTTGGGAGCTAGAGAACTGGCGGATCATGGGGAATGTCTATTTTCAACAACAGATCTGAAAAGGCTGATGATAATCATGATGAAGTTAAAGGTTTTAGCATTTTCCTTTTTAGATGTGCAAGCATCAATTGCCATCACTGACTGGTACACCAAAATGTGAATTATGTCCCTTGTTCAGTGTTGCCAATTTAGCAGTTTTTCATCTAGATGTCAGAAATTGCTATTTAGATGATTTTTAATAAAATAAGTAATATTTTTATTTAATTTATAGTAATAAAATTATTTCTTTTTAGAACAGAATGCCAATGAAACATTTTAGCTTGCTCTGACTGAAATGTTATGTAGCATTGACCTTGCATAAGTATAAAAAAACTGCATCAATTCACGTTGGTTAGTTTTTGAGCTACACATGCAAGAGTAAACGTGTGTCTAGTGCGCTTCCCCCCCCCCCCAAGTTGAACAATGATGGTTTTAGAAAAGTGATGTGTTTGTGTGAAATTCTGTTTTAAATTAGGAAAAACCTTTTGGGAGACTTTTGTAATGTTGTAACAGGCTTACGGGAGTATTGTCAGAGCTGTACACAATGCCACAAGTGGTACCAACATTTCAAATCGGGAAGAACATCCACCAAAGAATCTGGACAACATTTCTCGTTGATGGAGGACGATCACATTGAAAAAGTGTGTGATGTGATTTGTGTAAATCGTCATCTAACTGCCCGTAAAGTTTTCAAAAAGGTAGGAATCTGTAAAAGTTTGGGCAATATGGTTTTAAAAGAAAAACTGATGATGATTCGTGTTGCCTCAAAATCTGCTGACAGATGAATTAAATGCAACAGTCTTTCTTTTAAAATCATGTTGCATGAACCTTTATACCTCTTTGGAAACTTCACAGACAGTTAGGCAATGATTACCATGAATCATAGGACTTCTAAAACCTGTCCAACTTGAGAAAAAACGCACTAGACACCCATTCACTCTTACATGTGTAGTTCAACAACTAACTAACGTGGATTGTTACAGTTTTTTGTATACAAAAGGTCAAGATCACTCCTATATAACATATCAGTCAGAGCACTCTAAAATATCTCATTGGTGCACTGTTTCAAATGTTTGCTTTATTTATGAACAGACCTTGTGTATATATATTGAATTTAACTTGGAAAATCACTGTGCTTCCTATTTAGTGTGTGTGTAGGGCCAGGCAGAGCTGGTAATAGGCCGAGGGGAGATGTCGGCCCTATTTCAAACTACTAATTAAGTATTTATGTAATCAGTGCTAAATACATATGATTTATGTATGGGTTTGTACATGTAATGTATATGATGTACTTACACATAACAGAACAGAATAGAATAAAAGAACTAGAATGATTTATAAACCCTGGAGTCGGCCCCCCAGAATTGTAGGCCCATGCCAACTCCTCCCCCCACCCCTTGTACCTGTGTGTGTATGTGTATAATCTTGGACAAAATAAGGAACTGAAGGAAGCAAGCAAAAAGAATGCGTTTCTGAATTTGTGGAATGGTAAATGTCTAACTTTGAGTGTTTTGTTTTCCATACATTTCATTTTCCTAAGATTCCTTTTTGGGGTAGAAAAAGATGAGAATTTGAAGCAGAGAGATAAAGAAGAACAAAAGAAAGAGAGAGAAAGAGAGAACCCTATAATAAAAGAGAGAAAAAGTTAGAGAATCTATGTAATTAAAAAGTGGAGGAAATCAGAAAGAGGATAACAAGAAAGTGTATGTATTTATTTATTTATTTATTTATTTATTTACATATAATGCCTCTATGGGCATCTCATTATAAAATATTGTCTCGTCAACATTAAAAAAAACATAACAATAATCACAAAGCATGAAAAAATTACACATGAGGTCTGTCTGGAAAGTATCCAGCCATTAAATATTTTTTTTAAAAAAGGCCTACCTAGGGCAATGGCACTTTAGTCCCCTTCAAAGTATTCCCCTTGGGACCTCACACAGTTATCTCAGCATCCCTTTGACTTTTCAAAATAGTCTGCAAAGTCCTTTCTTGGGGATCACCATCAGTTAGCTCATCACATTCTCTTTAATCTTGTCCGCAGTCTGAAATCTCCTCCCTTTCAATGGTTATTTTAGCTTTGGGAAAAGCCAGAAGTCTCTGGACTGTCAGGTGCTGACAGAGGTGGGTGATGCAATGTTTTGCAAAAAAAACAGCACAAGACATGAAGAATGGGCATTGTGAATGCTACAGTCACATTGTACACAACCTCACTCAACAATGCCTCGCTGCCGACTGAGTATCCCAGCGGGAGAGTGCAGGTTCATGCATACACAGTAAGGTCCCTCTGATTGTTTGTCAAGTTACATCTAGGTGGCACTACTGGTTCTGGGGATATTTAAAATGGTTGGGTTTTTTTAAAGTCAGATCTCCTATGTGAGAAAAAGATTTGATGAGATTAAGACATTAGATAAGAATAATGCAGATGAGAGAAAGAGATAGAGAAATAATAAGAGTACAAAGGTGGCAGTTCAGGATATCCAACCGGAAACATCCACTTGCTTTTGGTACTTTGTCATCAACTATTTAACCAATTTAGTTATGATTAGGTCTAGTAAGCTGTTCATTCATCATGAGGTTCATATGTCCTCTTCCCTCCCCCAAGTAAGTAGTGGTAAACCTGTTAACAAACATGGCCTGGGTATTGGTTAGGAACTTGAGGGTTCACTAGATATGTCTCTCTC
>VCCN01004182.1:6232268-6247756 GCA_006491835.1 Architeuthis dux | reverse complement strand
ATAAATAATTCCTGATAATATCCGTTATGATTGTGTAATGTTCAAATAGAAATAATAAAATACTGCCATGTTTGGTGTAGAAAAAAATGAACTTTCTATAAAAAAGGTGGTAGGGGTGTGCTCATTCTTGGGCAACACTGTACATACATTACAACATTATATTATATATACATATATATATAATGATATTCGAAGCAATATTTTAAGCTAAAATATTTCAAAACATAAATATGTGAACAGGATATATATCAATAAACATGAAACAATTTGTTACTGAGACTGCTTGTTCGATTTGCTTTTCTTCTGAAGTATTCTGTGAATGGATAATTTATACGGACATTTTTTATTAGGAACATATAGTTACACAATTTAGGCTGCTCGTTTTGCAACCGAATTCAATCTGTGCCAAGCAAATATATGTTCTTATTAAAAAACATCTTTATAATTATCATATATATATATATATATATATATATATGCTTTTCAGTGTGTGTAGTGGATGGGGTCAGCCCTTGGCAAGTCACAATTCACTTTAAAACTTCACTGCTCAGGATGGTGGATTACTCTGCACACAGGCCCTCAGCCATCAGCTCCTACTGCTGTGGAAATCCCTCCAAAAAGATCTTCGTTCGCAAAGCCAAACCATTCATTCATATGTATGTATGTATGTGTAATCGTGCGTTCCTCAGGAGAGACCTTGTCTTCAATAATCATGATTTCTTGAATTAGCCAAGCCAACTGTCTCTAGAAACTTGGTCACCATCTTTCTTTCTTTAAATTACAACACTCAGTAACCTACATTCAGAAGCAGAAGCAACAGGTATTAATTTAAACCAGTGGTTTGTGCTTATTCTTAGCTTTTGCAATTGTTTTGAATGTCAAAATAATGGTTGGAGCATAAATAAAGACTGGTATAGTCAAAGGTGCAAGGCGGGAGTGGTGATATTTATTTAACTCTCTTGTTTCTTGTTAAGTTTCTCACTCTCTCTCTGCCTCCTCTATCTCAGGGGAGAAGTTTTTTTCTATGGACAATATTTTCTTTTCGCAAGAGCCGGAAGACAGTTGTTTATGCCAAGCAAGTACGTTCTATATTAAATTTGCTGGTTCATGAATGACAATAAACAACATGGTCTGTCACAACAATCGGTCATCCCACTACTCTCCCCCTGCCCCGTAATCATTTTTTTCTACAATTCAAGTGGGATAACTTCTTTTTTTTAAAGATAGAATAATATTCATTTTGATGTAGGACACAAAATTTGCTCATTTTCATGTGCATATTGCATGAAATGTGAAAGATTATGGAAATTCTGGAATCTTGACAGGCTGTTACTGTGTAAAGCTGCAGTGAGCAGTTGGCTCATTTGAATGACGCATTGGAAGAGAAAATACCTTTATCTGGGCAAGGAAGTCAGCTGGTGATTGTGAAGTTGTAAATGCAGTGCGGCTAACAATCATGGATCTGGGATGGGAAGTTCTTCCATATGCAGCATATTCTCCAGAACTATCACTTCCAGACAATGATTTGTTTTGCTCCATGCAAGACAATGATTGCAAACACACCACTAATGCAGTGAAATCATATTTGGGCAAAAAAACAGCTGACAGTACTCTGATAGCAGGGTCATTTGTACCAAGGAAAAAACATTGGGAGGGGGGTGCATGGGGTAACCTAACCAGGCAAAATCCTTATCGAAGGTTAGAGTAAACGTCTTTTAGCAGTGATCAGTGGCAAAGGAGCCTCAACTAAGTATTAGTCGAGGGGGTTGAATACTTATGCAAAAGCTATTGCTATTTATGGAAATGAAATAATAATATCAATTCTCTCTTATTTCTTATCAATTTACATATTGTTTTACTAACACTAATTGAGTAGATAAATGTCATCAAATGAAATTTGGAATGATTAATTGGAAAAAATAAGGAAAATAATCTAGGAGTTGAATACTTATACATGCACCACTTCAGATTTTCATTCTTTAAAATCTTTTAAAACAAGCTTTTGTTTGAAAAAATTCACAGACCAAGTGATTTCTGCTGGGGATTGGCTCTTATGGTTGTGCCATTAAAAGGTTTCATGACATTATGAATGGTCTTTCGGCAAAAATCAAGCTCTTTTATCAATTGATTGTTCAGTCCAGCCCTTTTCAAGGCGACAATTTGGTAGCGTACGCATTTCGATGCCATGCTCGATACCTGTTTAGAATAGACTAATGAAACTGTAAACATAGAAGAACTGACATTTGAGATGCTCTGTGCAAAAAAACTCCACGTCAAAACCTAATGAATAATTAAATGATGGGTATCATAATGATGTGTGTGGTATAATGTCATGAAACCTTTTAATGGCACAACCATAAGCAAGCCAATCCCCAGCAGAAATCACTTGGTCTGCACCAGAAAGGTTGTTGAAGCTGTGGAGAAGTGAGTGAGAAGAAATCCTTGCAGGAGCATGAGGAAAACTACGAAAGAGCTGAGATTTTCGGAAAAGTCATTGAAAAGGATTGTGAAGGAGGATTTAGGGCTGAAGGCATATAAAATGCAACGGTGACACTTGATTTCAGCAGCCTCAAAGCAAAAGTGACTCAACAGAGAGAAGAAAATGTTGGAGGAAATTCAGAGGCCCGCTGACAAAGTCTTCATCTGGTCTTATGAGAATATTTTCACAGTGCCGGTTGTGACAAATACCCAAAATGATAGGGTTTATACAACTGATGCTGGAGACCTTTCTGAAGGCAGCAGAGCCCATTTTCATTGCCAGAATCCTGCTGGGGTGATGGTGTGTGCCAGAGTGTGAAAAACCGTGGTAATGCCACTATGAGGCACACCTCATATGGAGGCACAAATGATCAAAACAACAAGTGATAAGGGTGTGTAGAGATCTAAATTAACGTTTGCTGTCTTTGATTGAAGACAAAAACTTATACAAACAAACATACTGCAAAGCCTAGAAGACTGTGACAAAACAAGGCAACACAGAAGAATATGCTGATGAGGAAATGTTTATTGCTGAAAATGGACCAATTCTTGTCAGAGCTGACCCTCAGATTAAGAGAGCATTAGATGCTTATTTCAGGGACCACAATAAGCAGCAGGATGCATTTCACTGTTAGTGAGTAAAGTGATATGAAGAATGAGAGATTTAAACTTTTTTATGGATAAATAAACATGGAATGCAAAAAGTCTCATTCAGTTCTTTATTGGTTGATTGATTTGAAATTTCAGTTAAAAACAATGTGTAAAATTTTTGCCATTAACAAAATTGTGGGAGGCACATTTGGTCAGAATTCTTGTTAGGAGGCACAAAATTATTTTATCACACCCTGGTGTGGGCCACAGTTGAATCAGATGGGAAAAATTCTCTTTTGTTATCTATTGAAGAGGGTATGAAAGTAAATAGCCAAGTTTATCTTGAAATGCTTGAAGAAAAGCTGTTACCTTGGGTCACTGAAGCCTTTGGACAGTGTTTTGTCTTCAATCCAGATGGTGCACCTGCTCACATATCAAATATCACCCAGACATGGTGCAAAGAGCATTTCAGCGGATTCTGGGACAAGAACATCTAACCTCTTTCAAGCCGGGACATCAATTCCATAGATTTTGCCATCTGGTCTGTAAGGTTGGTATAATGACAGATATTAATAGTTTAAAAAATGCAAACAGAAAATTTACTCACAGATCCTTTATTCATAAAATGACCGCGGTCATTGACACCCATGTGTGTCCCCTCCGATCGACTAATCACAATAACAATATGGCTGCTCATTCACCAGAACGTAAAACAGTGCCCTCCTACCAGAAGTGACAAGAACTCTCCTGCCCAAGGGGAACAACTCAAAATACTTAACAGCACTTACCCTCATTTCTTTTTTACTGGGGTGTGCATATTATTTTTTATTAATAAAAATGTTTTGTCTCCCACTAAATATATAAGAAAATAAACATCATATTTTTCAACAGATTGTCTAATGCTTTCTTCAGAGAAAGTAATTTCTTCATGATCCATAAGTTGGTCACAAACACATTGTGTGTCCATCTGTTGACAGCATCTTTAAAGATGACATTCAAATTCACCTATTTAGGTTGAAGTCAAACTTACAGAAAGCGAACGAGCGTTCCTTTCTTTTGGTATTAATAATTACTACTGTGTGATAAGTAACTTTGGTTATCTTGAGAACGTAGTTAAACAGTGATACTTGTTAGCTCCATTCTATGTATATTAGTTCTGTTTTGGTCCGCCTCTGGACATTCGACTTCTCATGTTGATACTCCTAACATAGATCGGCATACCACCTTACATGGTATTCATGGTAATATGGTTTTTGGTAACTATTACTAAAAGTAATGATGATTTTTGTATAATGGACATAATTAAAATGATTATAAAGTGATAACACTACACATTGAGCATGAAGGAATAATTGTAATCTAGCTCGAAATGAGTAAAATCTGTAATGATTTCTTTCGATGTTGATCCTCAAACTTATTTCACAAAATACAAAAGACTGCAGCCTTAATCCCAAGGCTGTCTCCCCGGTCTCTCTACAGGCTTCTGTAATCTGGCTACTTCAGATCCAACGTCGGGCATCCTCAGAATACCGCCTGGCTACTTTAATAGTATTGACCTCCATGGTCACTGTGGAGTAAGAGATCATATAGGAAATGTGCAATTAATTCCTAGTGGGTGTCCACTGCAATTGCATAGGAGTCATTCTGAAATATGGAATGAGTGCTTATACTTTTGTCCCTACCATAATATTTAAAATGTTATTTTAACTAAAAATATGCTGTGTTTGGGTTCATATTAACACTAAAAATTACATAACACATGGGTACATATTAAGAAGATAAATGTTAAATACTTTAAATAAAATACACAGAAATGTGTAATTACTTTAACCCATAAGAACCCACTGTGACACTGGTGTCATATACAATTTAATTGATCTGCACAGTCTTTTATATAATATTATATTTTATCCTTGATTTTAACTCATGAAGTGTACTAAGTGACATCTAATGAACATCCTGGTGCAGTCATGTGAATGTGTCAATTTGCCTACCCATAATCCTACATAATGTTCCTTCAAGTAGAAATGGGTCTGAGTTCTTATCGGTTAAAAACTGAGGGTGTGCGTAAACTTATGACCACAACTGTATTTAGATATATTTAATATTCGTTTACCTTGGTATTTTCTTTGGGCTAAGTGCCAATGTTTAATTGCACCTAAGCCCTGGTAATGATGTAAATAAGAAATAGAGAAAGTAACTCGGATGTTTGGTTTTTGAGATTGGGGAATTGTTTCACTTCCTTGTTCAGCCGAAAAATAAATTGGCTTATAATGAATGACTGAAAGATTTATATGAGCTGTTTCTACAGCCAAGCTAATCTCTCTGCTTATGTAAACAGAGGAATCAACCCTGTACAAAAATGAAAGATAAAAATGGTCTTTTGTTTTCTTCACAGGAAACTGAGAAAAAAATGTTGTGGTCTATGATCAGGTATTAATTTCCAGTAAGTATAGGCATGTGGAAGGTGTGAGTGGCCAAGCTGTTAACGGCAAGGAGAATGGGATCTGCAAGCCAAATTCAAACTCTGGTTGAAACAGTTTGCATTTACTTTACACTAATGCCCTTGGAAAAGGCATATATCCATCTCTTGCCCCCAGCCAACATGTCATGGTCCAGCGTGGTATGGTAAGGTCTTATGCATGGGGAAGGCATATTTCCATCAATGAACCTTAAAAAGCTGATAAAGAAAAAGATATAGACATCCAAAAATGAACCCCTGCCAAACAAAATGTGTTGCAAAATATTTAGGAACAGGTCTGGTTAGTTACTCAATAGAAACCATCTTTGGCAGCATGCTGTATTGAGGGTGATCAATGAATGAGTTATTTCTCTCGTATTTTGTTGGGCAATGATCACTAAAAATGTCTGAATTTTCAAAAAACAAGCAGACACAAACTAGTGATCAATTTAGCATAAATTTACCCTGCAAATTGAACACCCCACTAAAAACCTATTTAGACATAATAAGGAATAAAGCTAGCTCCATTGGTGTGTCCTGTAACATACATATATAGCCAGCCTGGCAGACCAACTTGAAAACTGAAAGAAACCTATGTTGACAGTTTTGGTTGACGGTTTCTAATATACTATCTTCAGTAAACTGTAGCTTTTTTTAATAGAATTGAGGCATCCACTTCAAAAAGTTAATAAGCAATGAGAGTAGATCAATAAGTCTGTAGCCTGACACAGTTATTAGCTGAATCTTTATCTGAAATTTTCGCTGTATAATGTTCGATCTATGTGCTTAATGGAGGAGGTTAATCATGACAGCTTTTTTGTCTGACCATCTTGTGGCAAATTGGAATTTCTTTTTAGATTCTCAGCCTCCACTTACTTTCTGTTAGTTTAGGCAGAAAATTGCTTATGAGGTTTCATACAATTCATTCATGTGGGGGGTGATCAATTAAAAAGTTGGAAAAGGGCGTGATCAATGAATAAGTTACTTCTCTCACCTTTTGTTGGGCTGTGATCGCTAAAAAGGTCTGAATTTTCAAAAAACAAGCGGGCCCAAACTAGTGACCGATTTAGCATAAACTTACATTGCATATTGAACACCCCTCCCCCATAAAATAAACATTTTCCCTACTCATTGAGGGGAGTGTGTGTGCAAAATTTCAAGTTTCTACTATGAACGGTTACGATTGGGCAAAGTCCAGATACATAGATAGATATAAATGTCAGAACGCATGAATAGCCTAAATCCAACAACAGTGTTTAAACTGGTCTGTTGTGGGTAGCAGGGATTAATAAAGCAGTACCTGACTTCTACAAAGGTAGATGTAAACTTTGCCTGCCATGAGATGTCTCAGGATTGACAATACTCAGTTATCCTTTCATAATTTGCAAGCTGGTAAGAAAACTTTGCTCATTGATAAAGTTAATGACCCCAGCTGGGGGTGGTCTGAAGGTTTTCATTTCTGCATTTTCAGTTAAGTCAGGGGTTCCCTCTTGATTACTTGATTAATATCCCTGCTCTGTAGTAATTAGCACTACCACTTTTTGAATACTTTGAGTCAGCCATTCTCAACAGGGGCCATATTGGCCCCATTGGAGGCCCTAGCACATTTGAAGGGACCCGTAGACTAAAATAATAATAAATGAATTTCTGTCTATCTGTTCATGTTGTATCCCTGTTTGACAGGGAACCCTGGAAGCTGAGAAGAGCCCTTAAGAGGATGTTGAGAATGGCTTCTCTGAATCATGACCAAAAATAACATTATTTGATCAGTATTTCTTATTAATATTGGGTTACCTAATTAATAAGTTAATTCTGTTTTTGTTGTTAGATGATGTTAGGAGCATTTAATTTTAACTTGATCACTTTTAATTGGATTGTCATAATCCAATTAAAAGTGATCTTTTTGAACAAATTTAGTTGTCACAGCCGTCATACCAGCGTGCATTTAAGAAAATATTTTGTCAAAATTGGCATATCATCTCAAATATATAAAAAGTGGTTTGCGAAGTTTCATACTGGAGATTTGCCAAATGATGCTGTACGGCTGGGTTGAACAAAACTTTTACATTATTAATCACTGCTACCCACAACAAACTTGTTTGAAAACTGTTGCTGGGTTTAGGTTATTCATGTATTCTGTCATTTATGTATCTATGTCTTTGGACTTCACCCAGCCCTAACTGTACATAGTAGAAACTTGAAATTTTGCACACACACACACACTGCCTTCAATCAGTAGGGAACATGTTTTTTTGTAAAAATTCCCCTCTAAATTTGTTTTTAGTGGTGTGTTCATTTTGCAATGTAAATTTATCCTAAATTGATCCCTTTGTGTCCAGCCGCACTCACACTTGTTTTGTTTTTTTAAATCATGAATTTATGGTTCAAACCTTACTGGTAGCATTTTCATCAAGGTAACTTAATGTTATCACCACCACTGCTTAGTTTATAAGGTAAAAAAGAGTATATATGGGTGATGGTGATTCATAATTTCCCATGGAATGCTAGTCCAATATATATTTTCTATGTTGAAAAACCTGAGAAAGTAATGAAAAGCAGCATTTAAACAGTGTCTTTGTCCATCTTATTCAGAAGAAATTATATTGCAATTGTTTTCCTTGTTTTATGGTGACAGGGTTCATGGGAGGTAATCATGAATTAAAGCCATGTGTATGTTAAGCAGCGTGGTTTCTTCCTTTACAACATAATTTTTAGATAAATGCAACTGAACCTTTTTTTGACATTGTCTCAGTTGTGGTTTTTGCTTGTCACTGATAAAATGTATAATTAAATTTGCAGCTCTTCTTGGAGTAAAATGATTCTGACATGTTTTCTTAAACACTAGATTACACCAAGCAACATTTTTTAAAACTTTTTCTTTGTTTGGTAATAAGTGTTATTTTCTGATTGATTGTGTCTAAAACGTATAGAAAATGTAAATTATTCCCCTCAGACCTTGTTTTTGCGACCAGGGTAGTGATAATTTGAAATCTACTTATTTTTGATTAGACAACGTGCAAATTTGACATTTTATAATAACATAAAGTAAGAAAATAAATTACATATGAATATCACCAAAGTTTGAGGGGAATAATAGCCATTTTCTATACGTTTTCCACATAGGCAATCAGGAAATAACACTCACTATCCAAAAATGTGTATTGCACTGTGTTATCTATCTGTATAATGAATGCTACCCACAACACTGGTTTATTGCTGGGTTTAGGTTATTCATGTGTCTGGACTTTTCCCAGCCCTAACCATCCATAGTAGAAACTTGAAATTTTGCACGCGCACACCCCTCAATAAGTAGGGAAAATGTTTTTTTGTTTTTTTGTTTTTAGAGGGGGTTTCAATATGCAATGTAAGTTTATGCTAAATTGGTCACTACTTTGTGCTCGCTTGTTCTTTGCAAATTCAGACCTTTTTTAGTGATCACAGCCCAACAAAAGGCGAGAGAAGTAACTTATTTATTGATCGCATATATGCGTGGTGGTGATTCATAATTTTCTTTGGAATACTAGTTCTGTTTGTTTCTCTGTTTGTAACAATGGGCCCTTCCACTTAGAGGTAACAATTTTCCTGTAAAAATATCTCCTACCGAATATTTGATACAACGGACTCTTCCACTTGAGTTCAGTAGTTTCTTTTCTAGAAAAGAAATCACATAGAAATTCAAATATAATATCCGTGAATTTTTTCATGGGCATTTACTAGTTTGTAAAAAAGGAAACTTGTGATTTACTGAAAATAATAAGACTAAATCAGTGGTTCCTAAACCTTTTCGAATAACGGCACCCTTAGAGTATAAGTATTTTTCATGGCGCCCTATGTCAGGAAGTATTGAATAATTGCATTTACATTCATATGGTTAGGTTGTATTATCATTTTCATAAAAATACTTAATTTAAACTAGGAAGCATGCAGAGAGGGTATACCTCTCAAAGCCGCTCATTGTGAACTTTTGGAGATATTCTGTGGAAAAATAAATTGGCAATATTATGTGTTTTGGACATAAAACTACAACGTATGGAAGGTAATTGTGCATGGACCACTCCAAAATTTATTCAGTTCTTCCTTTGCCTATTGTCCACCCTTCTGGAAGATATGAATGGTATTCCTTTAGAACTTTTGGAGATATCTTGCGGGAAGGAAAAACTATGAACCATACAACGTAATTGTGCATGGATCCACTCCAAAATATAATCACTTTTTCCTTTGCCTATTGTCCACCCATCCAGAATGAAATCCCTTTAGAACTTTTGGAGATATCTTGCAGACAGGAAAAAAGAATTGGTGATATTATGTGTTTTGGACATATAACTACAACGCAGAGGAGGTAATTGTGCATGGATCAGCTCCAAAATTTAATCGATTCTTCCTTTGCCTTCTGGAAAATCTGAATGGTATTTCATTAGAACTTTTGGAGATATCTTGCGGACAGGAAAAACTACAAATCATACAACGTAGCAGAGGTAATTGTGCATGGATCCACTCAAAAATGTAATCAGTTCTTCCTTTGCCTATTGACCACCCTTCCAGAAAACCTGAATGACATTCCTTTAGAATCTGTTGCGGACCAGGAAAAATGCGAACCAATAAACAGACGCAACCAAAAACAAATACCTCTTTTCAACTTCATTGATAGAGGTAAATAAACTTTTTAATTAATATTTATAACTTACTCGTATTAAATAAACATATTATTTTTATTTAAACACTTAATTTAACTTTCTAACTTGATCGCCCCACCATTCAGTAGATTCAATCAATGAATTAAAGAAAATGTTTAACACTTTGTATTGTGAAAATTTGACTTATATCAAAGCATTAGTATATCTTCTGCTTCATTGTATTTAAATTATATCTAACGTGTCCATTCACAAAGTCCATTCACAGTTTCAAAAACAACATAATAATTGCTATACAAGCCGTAATATTAACCACTGAAGAATTTTGTTTGTATAACTTAAGAACTGCTATATGAATTTTCATTTTTTAAATATAACTCTTGAAAAACGCAGTAGATCATGCTGTGCAAATAATGCTGATAAAATAGAATAATGGAAAACAGTGTGGGCTGGCTGATCATCTCAACTTCCCCACCCAAATTCCTCTCTTTACCACTCCCACCCATCTAACCATAATTTCAAATTTAGCCAAAATGGTCATAACTGTTATTAGTTTTCTTGTCAAACAAGATGGGTGAAGTGGTACTCTGAAATAAACATAAGAGGTGTTGGTACCGTGTGGTTAGTACGGCCGCCTGCTTCACTCCTGTCTGCCGCTATATGAGTCACAATAATGTATTTGATTTTTTTTAAATTTTCATTTTTACTTATTCGTACATATTTTCTTGTTGGCTAAGAAAGGGTGTGGGTCTGTTAACTTGTCCCACGCGTATGTTGTTTATTATAATGGATGGAGTCAGAAAGTCAGTGTTACTTCTCACTCGTTCCGTCTTGTGGGGAGGCACGCACACTTAGCACGGTCTTTGCTTTCTTATTATTATTCAGTGGAATTGGAGGTGAAAGGAATGGATAGGAATGCACAAATGTCCTGTCAGTTGGAGCCAAAACAGTGGGAAGGGAAGCGGAGCTCATTATGCCAATCTCTTGGAAGATTACTGACATTATTGTTTAAAGTTCTTTTTCATTCAGGTCTCCTTTCATTTTTTTTAAAAACTTCTTCCTTCATTCTTTCTTCATCTCCTCTTTTTTCCTCTCACTTTTTCTTCTTCAGTCTTCTTTTTCTTCTTTGCTTTGTTTTTTCTTTTCTCTTCTCCCTTTTCTTGTGTTTTAAAAGACGTCAACCAAAACTGTCACCGAAACTGTCAAAATAGATTTCTTCAGTTTTTGAGTTGGCCCGGCTGGCTGGCTGCGTATCTATGTATCATGCGTACAGGTTGCACCAATGGCGATAGAGGGCTGAAAATTTCAACATTTACTCCTTATTATATCTAGAAAAAACTTCTTTTTTTTTTTTAAATTCCCTCCCTAAATAGGTTTTTAGTGGGAGTGGGGGTTCAATTTACAATGTAGGTTTATGCTAAATTGATCCCTTAGTTTGTGTCCGCTTGTTTTTTTGGGGGGGAAAATTCAGACTTTTTTAGTGATCACTGCCCAACAAAAGGTGAAAGAAGTAGTTTATTCATTGATCACCCTTTTTCCAATTTTTTAATCACCCCTAACATGGTATGCTGTCAAAAGACATTGGTCGTATGACGGTTTCTATTGAGTGACTAACCAGACCTATCCTCTTTCTTTGCTTTTCTTTCTTTTCTTGATTCTCTACTTCTGTCTTTTCATTTTTACTCTTTGCTTTCTCTCTTTTCTCCCCCTTCTCATTCTTTTTCTCGCCCACCCTCTACTTTATTTTTTTCATATTCCTTTTTAGTTTCTTGATTTTTTTCTTAATTTTTCTTCAATGGGTTTTTTCCGCATACAGTTTTGGAGACATTTATTATCTTTATTCAACAACAGCTTCCAAAAATTGTTCCATTTCCAGTCTTTTCACTTTGTGGACCATTTTAGGCTAACACTGCTGATTTGTCTACTGTCTTCACACATCCATCATGATATTTTGGTTGTTTCCCAACCTTGCACCATCCTTTAGCACTCTTGCTGAATTTAGCATGTGTACTATTGCTAGGGATATGACAGCCATAGTTAGAAACTGGTGACCAAAACTGTCAGCATAGATTTTTTTCAGTTTTCAAGTTGGTTTGGCTGAGTATGTATGTATCACATACAGGCCACACCAATGGAGCTAGAGGGCTGAAAATTTAAACATTTACTCCTTATTATGTGTAGAAAAAACACTTTTCTTAGTTTTTTGAAAATTCCCCCCTGAATAGGTTTTTAGATAGGGGTTCAATTAGCAATGTAAGTTTATGCTGAATTGGTCCCTTAGTTTGTGTCCAGCAGCATTCCTGCTTGTTTTTAAAAAAATTCAGACTGTTTTTAGTGATCACTGCCTAATAAAAGGCAAGAGAAGTAACTTCATTTTTTTGAATTGTTGAATTGATCACCCCCAACACAGCATGTTGCCCATGTGACAGTTTCTATTGGGTGACTAACAATACCTGTTTTTCATTTTCTTTGAATAGACTGAGTCTGTCTTTTGTAAAAGAATTGTTATTGCATGAGTTTTCAACCCAAAAATGTCTTACTAATAAAAACAGGATTAGGTGGGCTGAAAGTGGGTGTCTATTCACCTCCCCATGAGGGCAAATCGGACACAAGGTCAGTTTGAAGTTGAGCTTCACACACTTTTGCATGCGTGTTTCGAAATTGCTCAGCCTCACCAGCTTTTGTTGCAAGCGTCACCAACAATTATAATGTTTAGTTCCAGGATACTCACTTCTCCAGCTGACTTTTGTATGAAGATAGGTAGGGGTCAGGGCATTCCCTGATGCCTGTGACGTGTCAAAAGGCAAATACAAGGGAACTTGACAATTTTTGTCCCTACCCACCCACACATATGCCTGAGGGTCCCTACATTAAACTCGACCTTGTGAGGAGGCAAATAAATCCCTGCCCCTAACTATACCCTGTTGGTGCAATGGGGAGGTGCTGGCTGGGAGACAGGTCCACAGGAACTAGGGATATACTTATTGTTATTGGTTTCCGGCCACAAATAGCCAGAAACTACCAGCTGAACCCTGGTAGGTATGCTGAAAATGGTTTGATCCAAACAGTTGTTTCATAGTCAATGACCAAAGCTTAAATCTTCAAAATAGTGATTTCATGATGCCCAGTGGTATAGCAAGGATTCTTAGCACCCAGGGGCAAAGACAGGGCCTGGGGGTAGTTGCACTATATCCAAGGGGGAGGGCATAATTATTGATTAACAGGTATAGGCCAGAGGAAATTTTGTGACCCCTTACACCTGCGACCCGGGGTGAATTCCTCCTCTTGTCTCACCTATAATGATGCCTCCTCCTTTTTTCTAGTTGTAACAGAGGCATTGAGAGCTTAAGAGCTGATTATTACAAATACTAGTTTATCCATGTCGTCAAAAAATGACGACTGTATTTAAATAATTTTGCAATTGCATTGTACTTAAAAAATATCAAAACCATGCCACACCAGCCATTAAGTGAACCACCGTAGTATGCCCGGTAGTGCTGACACAATTATACAAGTGTCCAAAAAAACTTTACCCCGCTAATTCTTTTTGCAAAAAAAAAGCATGTTCTCAGCCCAAAAGCCTTCATAAGATTTTCAGAGTTATTTCCCTTGCAACTGTTTTGTTTTCTTTTATAGCAGTGATTCTGAACATGGGGTCACATGGTGTGTAATGGAAACAAAGTTGACTTCTGATACTCAAAAATTGCTTTTTTTCTTGAAAAAAAGAATTTTTTTCAGGTGTCTACAATTGTACATTTGCAAGGTTCTAGACCAAATTGGGAAGTTTTCCAAAGCCGCATTTTTGTATTTAAAAAAAGCAAAAAATGGCAAAAAAACGCATAATATTGGCCAAAAAGACAGTGAACATGGTCAAAAACCCTCTAAAAAATGACCAAAATATGCTAAAAAGACACTGAAAATGGTCAAAAACATGTTAAAATTGGCCAAATATGGTCAAAATTATCAAAACTGAGCTAAACTCAATTGGGAAATTGGAATTAGCTGTTAAACAGCTAGTGAGAACACTGGCTAACACCCTGGCAACAATCACCTTTCTATTGCCTTACAATAGGAAAGTTAGGGCATTCTCTGATTTCTACAGTTACTTCACAAAGTCTTTATATCACACAGGGATATTGGTAAATATTCACTTTCACTCCTCCTTCCTCTTTTTCAGATTTTTTTCCTTCCTTTCCTCCTTTCCATTATCATCCTTTACATCTTTCTACTAACTTGAATACCTATTCATCTAAACTTCCTTTCTGCTGTTTTATCTCTTCCACGCAGTTATTGCTTGTATTTATCTAAAATCACAAGTTGTACCACTTGTTGTTTGTTCTCTTCTTATTATCTTATAAATCTACAGCCTTAATATTTTAAAACCCCAACAAACTTTTAGGACAGACGGACGGAGAGACAGACACACATACACACACTTTATATGCTTTTAAAATTAGAAACTGTCAACTAAAACTGTCAAAATAAGTTTCTTCAGTTTTCAAGTCAGTCTGGCTGGCTATGTAGTATCACGCATACAGGCCACAGCTAGGGGGCTGAAAATTTCAACAGAAAAAACATTTATTTTTGTTTTTTTTTAAATTTCCCCCCTAAATAGGTTTTTAGTGGGTGGGGGGTTCAATTTAGAATGTAGGTTTATGCTAAATTGATCCCTAGTTAATGCCCGCTGAAAATTCAGACTTTTTAGTGATCTAACAAAAGGTGGGAGAAGTGACTTATTCATTGATCACTCCTTTTTTTAATTGATCACCCCCAACAGGACATGCTGCCAAAAGATGTTTGTAACATTTGTATTGAGTGACTAAGCAGAACAGTGTTTTTTAAAATTTTATCCAGTGTTAGAAATTGTAAAACTTATCTATTTATTTAAATTTCTGTGGAAATATTTCCGGAGCGCATTACTTTCAAACTATGTTTATTCCTGTAGGCTCCTTGTGGAGCATAGGGCCACAACCACCCAGTTGCAGTTTCAGTAGCAAGTTGGTTTTTACAAGGTGGACAAGGACAGTTTTAAAAGTTTTTTTAGTTAACCTCTCATTGTTTATATACAAGACAGTGTGTGTAAGGATCTAACGAATGTCAATATTGTCTAAATGTGTGTGATCACATGTTTTCAGCTACACATCTGGCCATAGCAAGACAGCGGAAAAACTGTGGATGTTGTATGTTTTTCGAACTTTGGATACCATTAAACTCTGGATTTGCTGTTTGTGCATTATGATGACATCACACACAGGGGGACACAGCATGAGAAATCCATCAATAGGGCAAATGTATATATGTATATATATATAATATAATATAATAAT
>VCCN01004182.1:6213868-6230216 GCA_006491835.1 Architeuthis dux | reverse complement strand
ATACCAGATTTATAATAGATGCTTTTGTTTTCATAAATTATAGACATTAACATACCACCATCGCAGTAATTTTAGAGAGAAAAAAAATTAACCAGTGTTTTTGGTAAATAATAAACTAAAAGAAATGATCAATCAACGTTCAGTAAAACCAACCAGACCCATTTTGATGGTGTACATAGCTATCACACTGAAATTTGACTGAGGAATTGTTATTGAAATCATTACCCACGTTTGTTAAGATAAATAATCAGATAAAACTGATAACAAAATGTCCCAGAAGTTAGGCCACTTCCTCTATTATAGGTATATCATCAAGTCAGATGATCCTGTTCTGTAGACTAAACAGATCATCCAGAAATGCTGATTTTAGCAAACTTTTTCTTTCAAAGAAAGAAAGACAAGAAAAATAAATAAAAACGTGTGTGTATACAGGAGCAGATCCAGGATTTTGAGTAAGGGATCGTCCAAGGATTTTCAGCTGGGTGGGTCTAAATGGAAAAATATTTTTACAAATAAATACATGAAAAACAAAACATCAAAACCAAGAAAGTAATAGGTGATTCAGCATTTTTCAATTATGTTTGAGTCACAGCTTTTTAGCACTATATAGAATTGATAAAAATAATTGAGTAAAATAAAAGAATTAATCAAAGAAATTTACCATGGAACCAATAAATAAAATAAAGAATGAGAGGAAGGCCCCTTACTTATATTAGATGAAAAACAAAAAATAATTTTGTTTTTAAGGTTAATTTATTATTACTTGAAATTATTTCAGTTTTATTTTATAAAATTTTCTTTTATATATTGCTTTTCTTTCATCTTCAGTGTTAGAATCAATAAACAAAATATGCCAATTTAGATAATTAAAAAATATACACACTGATATGACAGCTGTTACAATACAATCAAAATCAATCTTTTTTAATGAAGTTAATTAAAGCTAAACATTCCTAATGCCCTCTAATGATAAAAATAGAACAAACTTTTGTGCCAACACAATTTCTTAGATACTTAATAAGTTATCTTAAAAAATTAATTACATTTTTTTAAATTATGGGTTGAAAAAAACAGCAGGGGTACACAAGTTGAATAAATCTTAAATTTACTTGGAGATGTTGGAATGGTTTTTTTTATGTTATTTTCGAAAGATTTTTCTTATACTTTCCAAAATGATTGTTTTCAGCTTCCCTAAAAGAAAGAAGAGTTTATTAATGTTTCAAAAATAAATTTTCATGCCCAATTATTGAAAAAAAGATAATTATTTTATATAAAAATTTTAATTATGCTTTACCCGAGCAGGGAGTGGAGTCCGGATCCCCTGGATCCGTGCCTCATATGTAAAAAAGAAAGTGATAGATTACAAACAATCTGTAAGATCACTTCGAAAACTTTTAATGTGCTTTCTTTCATAAAACCAATAATGTCTAATCACGTTTTCCATGTACACAAATCCAGTACTTTATATGCATCATAATCAATGCTGATGGCAAACAGTAGTAATCTTTTTCTCCCCAGGCATTTTTTCAAGGAGATGAGGACTTAAAACTTCCCGTCCTTGCATGTCACTGTTTTCGATAGTACATTATAAATTGATTATAGATGTTTGGTTCTCCAGAAGGAGCTCATTGCACAGAACTCACTTCCAATCTCACCATATACACAGCATCGCCTTCTATGGATGAAGACCAGGGTTTGGTACAGTTAGTGGTGGTTCATTTCACTTGCTCTCCACAATCTCCTGTATTTCACGTTGTTGTAAAGTATCCACTTTTCATTGGACATCACAATTAGTGACTAACAAAACCAAGCTGGTGCCAATGATTTTCACTGCTTGATTTGGATATTTTGAGTTTGTTGGATATTTCCCACGTTATGTAATGATTATCCTCAAGTAATGTCCTGATTTTTATCAGTATCAACCTCAACTGGTCTACCTGATTATGTAGCATCATTCAGCGAGAAATCTCCAGCATGAAACTCTACAAACTATTTTTGACACGTTTGATCATTCGCAGTGCTTTCTCCATAAACTGCACAAATTTTCATTCCCATTATTGAAAAAAAAAGATAATTGTGATTTGATTTTAGACTGAAAGTTATTGTTTTCCTAAGCAACTTTTTAAAAAATCCAGATCGCATGGGGCATACATTTTAATTTGGCAATGCAGTCACTTAAAACCTGTAATTCAAATCCACTTTCCATTATTGTTTCAGTTAAAGTTACCAGTTGAATTTATATCCGGGTGATTTATTGTAGGGTGGAGAAGGCTGTTTCTGTTTTCTTTTTGATTTCAATATACAGTTACATAGAGTAATAAATGTGTGACTAAGTCATAAATTGATAACATACAGCATTTACAGCTTAGAAAGCAGATTCGCTTTTGATGATGTTTTCTTATTTGTGATTCACCTAAATATCCCTAAGACTGTGTCCTGTATTTACAGATGTTTTAGATTATAAAGTCAAAGATTGTTATTATTATTATTATGGTTTTCTAAAGTTTTGTTTTTTTCATGTAGATATAATTAGTTGCAGAATTAAGAGGTTCTATTCTGCTGGTTTTGGTTAATGCCTAGGATAGTAACATTTCTTGGAGTTAAACACTTTTACTTCTTTTTTGAAAAATATTAAACAATTAGTTAGGAAGAAAACTATATTTTCAGATCTTTTATTTATTTTTATTGTATTTTGTTGTTCTTTAACTTGTACCTGATTCCATTTGATGTTACACACAAGTTTAGAGGTTTGGCTCCTCTACTCTTAAATTCATTCTAGTAAAAAGAAAAAGTAATTCAAGCGGAGAAACTTGTAAGCGCTCTGGAACATCTTCAATGAATAGGATAACAAATGGAACTCTTTTGTGAATTGAATTAAACAAAAGATTTTAAAATTACCTCCCTTGCACTTTTTGATAATTTAAAAAGTTTTTCTTTAATTCAATTCACAAAAGAGTTCCTTTTTTTTATCCTATTCATTGATGAGTTCCAGATCGCTTACAAGTGATCTAAGAATCTACGAGTTAAACCTTATCTGATCCCATCTGCAGGAGAAAAGTGTTGAAAATGCTTTGTATGTGTTTGTAAAAATGCAGTTTTCTTTTGTTTTTTTAAGTTGGATGAATCAGGGTAGCCATTTTTGGCCAGATGGGCAAGATAACCAAAGCATTATTTCAGAGACTTACCCAAAACAGGTATTGGAATAACTGTTGAATTTGGAAATCAAGCGAGTCTGGAGGCAGAGGTTCAATACCAACCTCTTGAGCTGGGCTCACCTCAAGAGGCTGGTATTGAACATGTGCCTCCAGACTAGCTTGATTTTCAAATTCACAAAAGAGTTCCATGTTTTATCCTATTCATTGAAGAGTTCCAGAGCGCTTACAAGTGATCTATGAATCTAAGAGTTAAACCATATCCGATTCCATTAATAATTTAAATATATGATCTAAAAGAATAGGCCATACCCAGAACATTATTTTGATTAATATATACTTTAAAGCCATTGACAGGTATGTTTCATTTATATAACTGTTGTGCCATTTCCAAATTATATCTTTATTTTCTGAGAGAACATTGGTTCTTTTTTTATTCTTTCTTTTATACGACAGGATTCTTTGTGGTGTCTTGTCTACAGGATTGTAAGAAGAAATTGCAGCCTTTTTCTCCTTATCAGCACAAAATATTATAGGTCTGGTTAGTCACTCAACAGAAACTATACTGTGACTAACACCCTTTTGCAGCATGCCATGTTGGGGATGATCAATTAAAAAATTAGAAAAAGGCATGATCAATGAATAAGTTACTTTTCTCACCTTTTGTCTGGCGGTGATCACTAAAAAGTCTGAATTTTGTAAAAAACAAACATGACCAGTGCCGGACACAAATTAAGGGATCAATTTAGCATAAACTTACATTGTAAATTGAACCCTTACTAAAAACTTATTTTGGATGGGAATTTTCAAAAAACAAAAATATCATTTTTTTCTATAAGGAGTAAATGTTTAAATTTTTAGCCCACTAGCTCAATTTGTGTGGCCTGTATGCATGACAGATAGATAGATAGATAGATAGACAGGTTTCTTCAGTTTTTAAGTGGTTCTATGTTGGCAGTTTTGGTGGCCAGTCTCTACCATGGTCTATAAAGACAATAATGTGCCTTGAACCTAGAAAGGGAAACATGGAGGAAATTAGTGTGATCTAAAGGTTCTCTAATGGGAATTTATTTTAAAATGGAAAATATGATACAACTATAAACTTTTGATGAGTTTATTTAAATCAACCAGGAAAAAAGAATTTTATGGGTACAATCAGGGTGGACAAAATTTAAATGGGCATATATTTTTTATCCTTCTTGAGACTCTCTGGATAAATCCTTTTTTGGGATAGGAGCTTATGCAATTATGGGCATGTAACTTTATCTTTTGATATCATATCTTGTTGACAAGATTGTGAAAATATTTTATATAAACTAATTCCACTTGAGCAATCTTGACATGTTTTACTAATACATGATAAATCCCTTTTAACAAGCTCCTCCCCCCTCCGAATACTACCTCTATTTATTAGATACCATATATTTTGCTGGCTATGGCGACCTTCAGATAAGACAAGACCCCAATTTCAGTCTGAATTTCATGGCTTTAGCTCATATTGGTGGTAAAGAGGATCCACCAAACTACCAAACCATCTGTGGTGAAGATTATGTTAGTGAGCACCAAACAACCGATACAGTGATATACCAATACAATGAATTAAATACGTATTTTAACAGTATCGTGCCAACAAAAATTGTGCTATAATGTGCTGTTTTTGTTGTGTTACTGTAACAAAACCCATATAAAAACATACAGAAATTGGATCATTATAATATAGATAATTCTAGTAACAATAACACATCTTTTTATATACAGCCAATCTTTATTATCTGAAATATATAAAACATAACATAATACATAACATAAACATTTCAGATAATATATATAAACATGTTACTACTTCCTCATCTGATAAATTCTTCCATAAGGAAATGGATCACAATGTGAAAATAATAATATAAACATGACATCACTTCATCGTCCGATAAATCTTCCATAAGGAAATGGATCACATTTGCAACAAACCAACGAAATGTATGTCTCGTTCATTCTGGGTCTCAGATTCTTGTCAGATGTTCTGCAAAAAAATAGCTCTACCTGTTGAACTCGATAAGGATTCAAAACTAAATCTTTTTTTAACCACCAAATGAAAAAAAACGAAATAATTTAACAAACTGTATGTGGAACGTTTATTTCCTTCTCTATAATGCGCATCCATGCTTTCATACCTGCTTGCTACTATATACACAGGTGCTTCATCACCTGACGGAGCTTTTATTACTTACAGCACTTGGGCAGATTTTCCCAATTTTCCCCATTAAAAGCACTTGAGGATATTTTGGGCTGAGTGGAAAGCACTTAGGCTCTTATCCAAGTTTGTAAAGAACACCAGATGTGAAAATCCTGAAGGTTAGGATCCTCCAGGAAAATAGATTTTGAGGATGCTCTTGGAAATGTGGCAAGGTTTGACTCTTACTTTAAACTCTGGATAAGTTTGTTAATTTACTCTTTAAACATTATTAGAATTACGTATACCTACATCTGTGTATAATATGTAATCACAGTCCGTAACTGTAGATTCCGTGATAACACTTAATGCAGATAAATTCATTTACTTGAAGACTCATTAATAAGATTGACATGTATGACAGTAGATAAAAAGATTAGCAGTGTATTGATTTGAACTTACATATTCACCCCAGGTTTACTAGAAGGGGAGATAATCCAAGTTTTATCTAAAACAGGCATTGGAATAGTGTTGAATTTGGAAATCAAGCGAGTCTTGAGGCAGAAGTTCAATACTAGCCCCTTGAAGTGGGCACAGCTAAATGCTCGAAAAATGCTACATACCTATCTTCGCATTTGTGGGTGTATCATCTGGATCAGGAGAGATATAGTTTTGAAAGATACATTGTTGGAAAGCTAATATAATTCTCTTTCCAACGGTATCCATATGTATATACCTTCATGTGCAATTCATTAAACAATCCAAAGAAATAGGACTGCGTACTTGAAATTTTCTGGAAGTATTCTACATCTCTACCTTCACATTTCTTGCTATAACGTCCAACCTATAAGAGATACAGTCTTGCAACATACACTGTTGGAAAGCCAATGAAATAATGATACCCATATGTATGTACTTCCATCAGGAATAATGTCCACCATCTGAAGAAATAGGACTGCATACTAGAAATTCTCTCGAAAAATGCTTTGTTTTATATAAATGAGGTAGTTCTTTTTTCTTGGGAACATCTTTTTTCCGAAAGAGGACGTCCTAAGGAACATTTTGGTACCCTATTTATAGAGTCCTGGGGGTGGTGGGTACAAAGGGGGTCCTGTTTGGCCACCAAACTATTTTACCTAATAGTATGACATGCCTGGGAAAATCCCCCCCCCTCCTAGCCAAATGCACCCGCAGATCCTATCACATTTCTGAATAACCACATGTATACCTATTTGAAAATGCTAACCCCAATTTCTCCGGCCTTGGGTGGTACTTACTTCCACCAGACCCCGGTCTATATTCCAATGCCTGTTTTGGGTAAGTCTCTGAAATAAAGCTTTGGTTATCTCGCCCTTCTGACCAAATATGGCTACCCTGATTCATCCAAAAAACAAAAGAAAACTGCATTTTCAATACTTTTCACCTGCAGATGTACTTTTTAATTATTAAATACTTAAATATTGTATACCACTCCCAAAAATGGTTCTAACACAAGAGACATGCAATATCTATTAACCCTTAAAAGGCTAAGTTATTAAGGTGATTAATGTCTGAATTAAAATGTCCCAGTAGACTTCTAAAAGAGATATCTTATATAAAAGCCAAATATGTAAATTAGTATGGTTGTATGATGTTTGGTTGCAAAGAGGCCGTCTGTCCTTCTCCTTCCTTTCAGCTTCTTTAGATGTAAGCCTACATTGGGGAAGCAGTTGGAAGGGGGAAACAGTTGCTAGATACTTGGAGACATTTCTGGCCAAAAATTCAAAAGAATGGCCAAATGCAAATACTCTCAGCACACACCAAAAAAAAAAAAGAGTCAAAATGGCTCAATTTAAATATGGCCAAACCAAAAAGTTCAAATTTTTTTTTTTAACGTCTCAACTCAACTCAAACTGTTTTAAAGGGTGATCGGACATAAAGTCTTAACAAAATGTTATGTAAGAAATTGTACTGATATTGTGCCAAATGAAAAAAAAATCATAGGAAGAAACTTTTTTTATTAAAAAATATAGCTTATTTCATTACATGTCCGATCACCCTTTAAAACAGTTTGAGTTGAGTTGAGACTTAAAAAAAACTTACAATTAGAATACTTGAGTTATAAAAAATAAATTACCTAGTAAAATAGCTTTAGGCTCCTCAGTGCCGATTCATACGTAAATAACCCTGTCACTTTTGACAGGTATATGCTAGTATATATATATATATAATATATCTGTGTACATGTGTCTATATTTGTATTTAGAGACATAGAAAAAAGTTTCTCTTATTTAGTTTTAGTCTTGATACTAATTTACTAAAAATCATTAAGTTAATTGAAGAAACAAAAATATTAGATCTTTATCTAAAGCTAAAAGTCTTTTGCTAGTTTTTACAAATGAACTGTTAAGAGTTGAGAACTACAAATGGCCATTTTGCATTGTATTATGATAAATCTCATGTTTATGTTTGTATATTGTTTTGCAACTGCAACTGTTTTTTAACTAAAACTCTTCTTTTTCTTTCTATTTTTAGGTGAGTAAGCAAAATTAATTTGGCCTTTGTGAGTTTGTTTTTATTTTTTTATACTATTTTCTTTTACTGAACATTTTTGTTTGTGTGTTTGAATTTTATTTTTGTGTTTTTGCTTAGCAAGATATTGTAACTGATATTCTCTGTAAGATTAGTGTGATCAATCTTAATAAAATATTGCAAGTAGTTTTATTGACTGAATTTCTAGATATGCTTAGATTAAGGCGCCTAAAGCACTTATTTTCTGCAAATGTAGAGTTTTATGTGAACTGAATTGTAAGGTTGTTATAATGACAGATATTAACAGATTTAACAATGCAACAAAAGACTTATTCACACAGATCCAATTTATTCATACATATTTACAATGGCAGCACTCAACACCACAAGCGTCTTCTTGTTCTCCTAAAACCCTTGTGGCATCTTACCGGAAGTTGATAAGCACTCTCCTGCCTAAGGGGAATAACTCAATACAGACAATGAGAATACTTAGTTAACATGAATGTTCATGAGAATATTAGGTCTTAAAAGGGCATTGAAGGACACTGAATTACACTTCCCTTACTGGATGCGGTACCTTCCAAATTCATATGGCCATGCCTTAACCTTTACCACTCTGTAGGCGACTTCATTAGCTGAGCGAAAAAGTTTGTCCTGCTACTCCAGGCAACTCTGATTGCCAAATGATTGTATGTTTGAATTTCCCTGTTGTGTTATCATGTCAATTTCAGTCATACATAAACATACACACAAGTTACAGGATTTTAAAGTTACTAAGTGCACAAAATCTTGGTGCTCTTGAAAAAGAATGCAGAGTGCTAAAGGTTAAAGTTGGAGCCTACTTTTCCTTTAACCCTTTATGAGCCAATTGGCTATCTATGATCACCTGAGGACCCATCAGCCACATGCAAAAATTGGAGCCACAAAGATAACAATCTGCACCAGTGTGGTCTGCAAGCTTTGCAAAGTACACTTGTGCTTGAACAAAGACAAACTGTTTGGAAGCATACCACACCCCAGTACAATAGCATGTTTTTGGCCTGAGCAATATCATTTTCAAATCAACCCAGAGGTGTTATTTCTTTGGGCAATATTAATTTTTTGGTATCTATTCATTATTATTCTTTAATTCTATATTGTATTTAACTTTCTACTTTAATTTTTAATTTTTTAATATTTTCCATTTTTGGTCACTTTTTAGGCAAGGCACCATATATGATCACTTTATCAGAGGGGGTTTTGACCCCATAAACAAAATATTTTTTCGAAATCTTGCAACTAGGTCTAGTTTAACATACAAAAAGGTTGTTTTGGTATCTAAATATCTATAAATATACACTTGAAATGCAATCAAAATTATCTGAAATATATGATGTATAGAATATGTAGTAAAGCTATGTTCATTTTATATCAAAGTAAACACTGCTCAGAAGTTTTCTTTTTCAAAAGATGTAATCAGAAATCAAATGTTGTACACTCTGCTAAGAGATAAGAGTCAAGAACTGCTCTAAATCCTTCATCAGGATTTCCATTGGTGTATCAGCACTCACCCTAGATTAGTGGTTCTCAAACTTTTGACTTGTGCGGCACACCAAGTCTTTACTCCATTAAAATATGAATACATCTTTAACTGTTTGATCACCAATCTTCCACATAAATGAAGGCATGTACTGTCGACGTACTGTAAAATTGAAATGAATTAGATGAAAACATTTCAGTAGTCAATGAACAAAACTTTGATATCAGCATAATGATATACGTACTCATTACCCGCCCCCCTCCTTTTCTTTTCATCTGTCACTAAAAAGGTTGGAATCTCATTGACATTGACATTGACAACTCTGTGGTGGAAGCATGAAATACATAATATCCGTATTGGACACATTCAAGGCTTGAATTACATGTTTGTTTATTTGGAAAAATGTATGCGGCATACTCGGGAGATAGTTGTGGCACATAGTTTGAGAACCACTGCCCTAGATGTTGTGGTAAACCCACAAATACATCATAAATATTGTTATAGTACATTCATCTTTTATATAAGCACTGTGTGGAACTGAATCTGAGAGAATTAAGCATAATGAACATACAGATCATCTTTCCACACGACCATTGCATGAAACTGAGTTCTAGATTTTATTAGAAACCATCAAGCTAAACTGTCAACGTAGGTTTCTTCAGTTTTTAAGTTGCCCCAGCTGGCTATATATCATGCGTACAGGCTGCACCAATGGTGCTAGAGGGCTGAAAATTTAAACATTTACTCCTTATTATATCTAGAAAGAATTTTTGTTTTTGTTTTTGAAAATTCCCCCCCTAAATAGGTTTTTAATGGAGAGTTCGGTTTGCAATGTAAGTTTATGCTAAATTGATCCCTAGTTTGTGTCCGGCAGCATTCACGTTTGTTTTTTTGAAAATTCAGACTTTTTTTACTAATCACTGCCCAACAAAAAACAAAAGATGATACAAGTAACTTATTCATTGATCACTCATTTTCCCAATTTTTTAATTGATCATCCCCAACATGGCAAGCTGCTAAATGACGTTGGTCATGTGATAGTTTCTATTGAGTGACTAACAAGACCTGTTGCTTGTAAGAATTAAATGTAATCATCAAACATTTTATCCATATTTCGATTTTATTTCAAACATATGTACCATTGATTTGTATATGTTTTTAGTGCTTTGGTCATGTAATGATCACTATTCTTCAGGAGTTCTTTTATTAAAAGGTTTGTATATGCTTTTAGTGCTTTTCACTATTCTTCATGTGTTCTTTTATTAAAAGAAACTGTGTTTTGGTTTGTTTTGAGTGTGGAGAGTTAGCAATAGAATAGGGACCAAGAGGTCTTTGGTTTGGTGACATTCATTTATATTTAAGTCATCTAAGAGCACAAAATATCCAATTTTAAAGTATTATAAAGGGCTATTTTCTGTCTGCTATATCCAATGAAGTTTAAATATAATTTGATTAGTATTTAGACTAGTGACTACCTTTTATCATTATTTCTAGTAGAAGGTTTCAGCTGGATAAATCACCAATTCAAGTAAATAATATCCTCTGCTAATTTAAACTTTTTAAAAACAACTAAGAAAAATGAAGACTCTAATCTTATATGATGAAGTAAGTGTATCTTAGAAATGCTCATGTTAACTTGTAGTCATAACTAAAATGTTAGCCATCTTCAAATTATGCAGAATTTATACTAGATGATATTTTTCTAGAATGATTTACAATGCAAAAAAGTCTCCTTGCCAAAAAACAAATCGTTTATGATCATAATTTTGATTCTCCACTTATCTGAATTAATAAAAAGCAGTTGTTTTGATTACAAGTACAGAATAATTTATGAATCTGTAAATGCAAAATTACAGCCTGGAATGTGGAGGGGAGAAGGTTAAATTCCTGCAACCAAAAACGTTCTCTTAATTTATCTTCGTATTATGACTGCCTCTTTCACCATTCAAACAATTTCTCATGCTAATACGGATTCTTTTACAATTCTTATTTTTATCAGCAGATGAGAGTCAAGATTCTATGATACTTTGCCTGATAAAAATACAAGAGCATTTGAAAAATAAAAGTCATTTTTTGTTGAAGATTTTATATTTTAAAAAACATTTTTTTGTATTGTTAAACATGTCGCAGAACAATTTTTTTTCATTGCCTTTTACCATGAACTAAGATTAAAGTCTAGTATCTAATGTTATTCCTTTAGAAATGGACACAATTTTTAAAATATGAACAGTCCTGAGTTCAATATAGAGTGACTTTCAATCCTTAACTTTTCAAGTCTTAAAGAATGTCCAAATGAAAATAGAAAGTAACTCATTTTTAATGTCTCAATGTAAACTTACATGTAACCACTCATCCATAGCTGCTGCCCAGGTAGCAGGGCTGTACTTAAGGCAGTGCAAACAGTGCAGATGCATAGGGCTCCAAGATTTTAGGGGCCCACCAAAAAATATGTCATAAAAAATATTATTTTTATGTTTTTAGTGTTTCAATTTGTTTAAGGATTTCTTATGTTATATAGGTAGATTATTTATTGATCTTTACGTTAAATTAAACGTCATAATTTTATGGATATTTCATTTTTGTTATTTTGAAATTAATAGCTAAATACAAAAATAGAATGGCCCCCAAGAAATGCTAATCACTGGGCCCCATCAATGTTAAATTTGGCCCTGCTAGGCAGTAATAACTGTAAAATGTTGCACCCATTGACAACCTTGACAGGAGCCAGCATACATACAAGAATGGTGTATTACTTTCTGAATAATTACTTTTATACAAACATAGAAAAAAAGATTAGCTCATAAAGATAAGAAAAGTCTCCGGAGCATTGATAATCATAGCTTTTATGCCATGAATCCCTCCCTCAGATGATGTCCCTGACTGACTACTGTATTTGTTGATAATATGAAAATGATCTGTGTTTTTTTATAGCTTATACTTAATTACATTAATTTGTACAGAAATACTGTAACCGTATTACATCAAAACCTGCACTAATCAAAACCTCACTGTGAAGAAAATATGTGTGGTGTCCGCTTTGATATCCATGATGTGACCTTGCATACTGATGCAATTCATTGTGGTGGCCAGATCATCCCTACAGCCAGAAGATGCTTCTTTTTGTTGACCTCTTCAACTTTATAAGAGCTGTGTGTCTCAATTCAAATCCCATTCCTTAGGATCTTTCTTCCTTGTGTTTGTTTCACTTCAGATCCCATTTTTTAGGACCTTCTTTCAGATATTCATTTCATTTGGTTTTCCCAAAGTATTCCCTAAAAGACTGTAGCCTTAATCTCTAGGCTGTTTCCTCGGTCTCTCTACAAAGCTTCTGTAATCTGGCTACCTCAGATCCATCGTCTGGTGTCCTCAGAATACTGCCTGGCTACTTTAAACTATTGACCTCTGTGATCACCATGGGGTAAGAGATCCTACAGGAATTGAGCGATTAATTCCTAGTATTCGTGGGTTGCATATCTGAGTCACTCTAAAGTCTTCCACACCATACTGCATTAGCTCCAATCTCCTTTGTCTCAGCTCCACGACTCAGTGAGGTTTTGGTGGGTTCATCCAGGACCCTTCTTCCTCTCGTATTCTGCTTTTTCTTTTTGTAATGTGTGACACTTGATCAGTTGGTCCTTTTTCATATTAAACTATAGGATAGGTGTCCTCATTAAAATCCAATGCAGGTTCCGGATCTTTCGATGCTCTGTGGGGCCACTAACAGTGGAGTAACTCCTGGTGTATTGTAAACTTTCATGATTCAGGACACCCTTTTGCAATCTGGCCAGATTTCCAATACAGGTAAATAGTCCTGGTGTCCATGGAAGAGCAATCTCGCTGGATATTCCCAAATCTTCCACAGTTAAAATAAGCACTATTCCTGATTTCCTTGTCACAGTGACGAGCAATATGACCAAGTGGTTGCATATGTAGCAGCGTTTCATCACAGCATAACAGTAACAAACTATGTGGCCAACTTCTTTGCACTTGTAGCAGCGGACTTGTCTAGAGTAGCAATCAATAGCCAAATACCTATATGGTTGCATTTGTAACAGCAACTTGAGTGGTTTGCTCGCCTATTAATTTTCAGGTTTCCAACTTCCCAATTTTTGCATTCAGAGATCATATGATCTAAGTTGACATTTAGAATCATCAAATCATGCTGGTTTTGAAAAATCATCCTTATCTTCCTCCTCCTACTGGTGGACACATCATTGAACTTATGGTTCTTGTTTATTAATATTGCATTTTCTTGTAATGTTGAACCACGATTATTTATGATTCTAATCTTTATTATTTATGTACTTGGTATTCAGGCTGTAGAAGTTAAATAATCTGAAATAAAACCCCAAAAATGAAATAGAAACAGTGTAGAAGCAAATTATTAGAATAATAAAAAAGTGCCAATAGTGTGCCTAACAACAATATTAATAATAATAAAAACTAGTGAACATAAAATTGCTAGATTTGCACTGAATACTCCTAAGAGGTATGGTCACAACATATCAAAATTATGATTGTTTAGAGCCAGTAGTATGTAAGTTTATGCTAAATTGATCCCTAGTTTGTGCCACTTGTTTTTTGAAAATTTGAAAAAAGGTGAGAGAAATAATTTGTCACCCCTTTTTTTTAATTGATCACCCCCAACATTGCATGCTGCCAAAAGATGTTGGTAACATGATGGTTTTTATTGAGTGACTAAGCAGACCTATATATTAATGTACTTTCCCAAAGGGTTAGACTACATTATTGCCATTCAATAACTGATATTATTGAATTTACATTTTCATCTGTTGAAATCTTTAAACTTTTGTTTATATTACTAGTAGTTTGTAGTGTCCGAAGTCTGTTGTATACACAATTTCAAATAGATACGACAATTAGAAATAAATAAACTATATTTATGTAGGGGGTTGAATACTTTTTTTGTCTCGCTGTGTCTGTACACACACACACACACACACAAATATGTATGTGTGTTATATATGTTATTTTTTTGCTCGGGCAAGTCATTCATTATTTAGAGAGAGGGTAAGGAAATACCTGAGATAAAAAAAATGAGCGGATATTCAGATTAGTCTTCCCCAGCGAATATCTGTGTGGCAACATAAAATAAATAGTGAAATTCAATCATGTTAATTATTTTTTTTGTTTTTTGAAATGCAGGTGCAATGTTTTATTGTGTATGTGAGTTGGATTGCGAGAAATGTGAGAAAGGCGGGCAAGTTTGCAGCATGAAGAAAAGATAAAATAAGACCAACATCCCATGAAAGCTTATAGAAACCGTCAAGCAAAACTGTCACCGAAACTGTCAACATAGGTTTCTTCAGTTTTCAAGTCGGTCTGGCTGGCTATATATTTATCGCACATACAGGGCTGAATATTTACACCTTATTATGTCTAGAAAAAACGTTTTTTGGTGTTTTGAAAATCCCCCCCCCCCAAATAGGTTTTTAGTGTGGGGGTTCAATTTACAATGTAAGTTTATGTTAAATTGATCCCTAGTTTGAGCCTGCATGTTTTTTTTTAAATTTGAAAAAAGGTGAGAGAAGTAACTTATTCGTTCGTCCCTTTTTTTAATTGATCACCTCCAACACAGCATGCTGCCAAAAGAATGTTGGTAACATGATGGTTTCTACTGGGTGACTAAGCAGACCTGGTTTTTTTTTTCTTACATTGAGGCAGTTTCCTTCATGCCAAAACGTTTGTAAGATTTTGAAAGATGAGGGTTTTTTTCAATGTGTGGAAGATGTTGTTTGGTTTTTTACACTAATTTCTTTTGAGCTCCAAAAATAAAATTGTTTATCATTGGTAATTGTTGCGTTTAAGCAAAAAAAATAATTTTTTTTCATTTAGTTTATATTTGTTTATTTTAATTTTTTTAGAGAATGGCCTGTTATTTATAAAGAATCTTTCTTTTTTTTTTTTATATCTCAGACAAGTTATTCAGCAAGTTTTTTGATTTTTTTAAATTTGGGGTTTACTTATGAATCTGTACATTTATTGTCTCAAAATATTTATATTTCAAATTTCAAAAAATTTAAACCTAATCATAAGCTGATTTATTAGAATAAAAAAATGAAATTTTAATTTTATGTATAATTTTTAACAATATTTAATTTTTAAAAATGAAAGACTATTTTTTTATTGATAGGAATTTTTGCCAAAGGGCGTTTCAATTTTTAGATCCTTCCTAATTTTAAAGAAAATCTGAGCATAAATAGTATTAAAAAAACATTGATGAAAAACACTGCAGGACAAAACGATAATTTCCTGCCCACACTGTCCACACATTATTATTAGAAAATATTTTTGGTTACATATACTCACCTTAGTTCCATTATAATAAGGATTTCTCTCAAGACCAGCAGCTGAAAATTGTTTTACTCCCCTGAAGATGATCGATGGTCTGAAACCACATGATCTGACTGGATATGTAACCTCATCTTTTAAATTACTTACTTCAGTCTGATGACAGTTCAGACACTTGTCAGCCCAACTGACATCACCTTCAAGTGGGAGGTCTCCGCCTGTCTTATAGAGAGATAAGTAGATAGATTTAAAACTGTTAACTCATGTAATATTCTACTTTAACAATTCGCTCTGCAGTTGTGTCAGTAGATTTTAGTTGGCCATGACCTCTCTGGGGCGGATCCAGGATTTTGAGTAGCGGGAGGGGGCAAATGGAAAAATTTACTTTTACAAATAAATACGTGTAAAAGAAAACAAGAAACAAATTCCAAACATCAGAAACAAGAAAGTAATATGTGATCCAGCATTTTTCATTTACGTTTGAGTCATAGATTTTTAGCACTAGAATTGACAAAAGAGTCAAGTCAAAAAAATGAATCAAAAAAACCCACAAATAGAAAATTTATAAAGAATAAGCTGTAATATATCTTAATTATGAAAAACAAAATTATAATTTTTTAGGTTAATTTATAATTACTTGGGATTATATAGAAATTATCCAAAACATATATGAAAATGGCACAG
>VCCN01004182.1:6176374-6200564 GCA_006491835.1 Architeuthis dux | reverse complement strand
ATATATATATATATATACTCATAATTCATAATATATATTTATCATGAGTTATGAGTTTACGCACACAATTACTGGATTAATGCCTGTTTACAACTGTTTCACAAATTTCCAATGTGAAAAACATTTCTTGAAGACAAACATCTGAATCTGTTTGTGTCTTTTTTGTGATGCCACCCAAAACTACAGAGACATCCAAGGCATTTTTTCTTTGCTTATGATATTTGCCAAGAATTTGATGATAACTGTGTGTGTTTTTCATCTCCGTTTCTTCAAGGGAAAACTCCTCGATTATAAACACGTTTGCCAGGCATTTGTTAACCCATCACAATTACATCTTCTTCCACAAATGTCTCGGCAACAGCTGTTTAGAAAATGTCTTCTTCTTCTTCTGGTCTCTGGATGTGTGTGTGTGTTACCTGGGTATTTTTTGTATCCTCATTTGGGGTGTTTGGGTGAGTCAGACTTTTGCATGAATTTTTTGTACTTTATGTATATACTAGGATAGTACCCATCAAAAATAACTGGATTATACATATGGAGGTGCAATTTGCATAGACGGTAACAATGTGGACAATGGAATTGTTGGGGCTGGTTAGTTCACTTTGGGGGTGATCAAGTTAATGAATAAGTTACTTTTCTCACCTTTTTTCAAATTTTCAAAAAACAAGCGGGCACAAACATGAGATCAATTTAGCATAAAGTTACATTGTAAATTGAACCCTCCACTAAAGACCTATTTAGGGGGGGGAATTTTCAAAAACAAAAAAAAATGTTTTTTCTAAACATAATAAGGAGTAAATGTTGAAATTCTCCATTTCAGCCCTCTATCTCCATTGGTGTGGTCTGTACACATGATACATACATAGCCAGCCAGCCGAACCAACTTGAAAATTGAGAAACCTATTTTGACAGTTTTGGTTCATAGTTTCTAACAATGAAACAATGAAAAGTAAAGAACAAAATTATATTTAACAGGGTCTGTTTGTTCATTATTAATCCACCTAAAATTCTTAAAAAATAGATTATAGAATATACAATGAAAAGTAAACAAAGAAAATCGAAGAATGAAAATGTTTCTACCATATACAAATTAATCCACTTCAAAAACAGGGTCTGTTTAATCAATATTAATCCACTAATCTTCATCTGAAGACACGTCAACCACGCCACGAAAATTAAAACAAAGAGCAACGGTACAACTACTATGAATCCAACCAGATTCAAAACTAACAAATTTTAAAAATTGCTGGTTTCTGTTAATTCCTGTCTTCTGGAAGCTGGATAAATGGTCTGGTACTGTAAAATCTTTGGACATGTTTTTTGAATTGTGGTACCAGTTTAGTAACAGGGAAAGTGTACACTTAATCACGATTCAAAAAGAAGGGAAAAATATTTTTTAGCCTTGTTTGTTTGATGTCATCAAAGATCAATGGGCTGTCATTAGCAAGAAACATTTTTTTGTGTGTTTTATGTACGTAAAAGGATCACCCGTTGAGGTTTGTATATTTTTTAACTATTGCACCAGGTAATACGACACTAAGCAAAAATGCATGCGTGTTTATTTATTTATTCATGCATAAATGTGAATGCGCACATACACACCAAAATACCTAGTAAGGATTTATCTATACTTACAGGTTACATTATGATAAGGGGCTTAAAATGTGGGGTAAGGAAGTGCTTTACCTATGTAAATATGCCTGATATTCTGCTCACAGGATCATTAACCCAAGATCCCCACCCGCGCATCCATGCTACCCTTATTTCCACCCCGCCTCACTCCCAATTCTAATGCACTTAGAGGCATATTTACCCCCGATGATATCAGGACACAAGAGTCCAAGAGAAGGAGAAAGCATGACAAGAATTTAATCCTCTCTCTTCAATAGACCAACCCGTTTTCCTTCCTCTTTGAAATAAAAATGTTCAACTTGTTCGATGGAAGAATTTTTCTAAGAGTTCCTCCTTGTGAGCTAAGTTCTTTGGCCAAATCTCATATGTCAGTAGACCACTAGAAAAATGTCTGTGAGTCCTCCCTACCTGATTGCAATTTCCTGTTCTTTTTCTTATTCTTTCAACCTCATTTGGTTGGCCGAGTGGTTAGTGGCACCGAGAATTGGATCAGCAAGCCAAGTTCAAACCTTGGATGAGATAGTTTTGCATTCAGTTTGTACTAATGCCCTTGGGAAAGGCATGTATCCATCTCTTACCCCCTGCCAACATGTCATGGGCCAGGGTTAGACTCATCACTCCCACCCCCTATGTCTTACTTGGGGAAGAAGGCCTATGTCCAGGGTTGCCAGATTAGTTTTATCAAAACCGAACACAAGTGTTCCAAAAATCGTACAGAAAAATATTGATGGCTAAAACTAGCTAATACTGGCTAAATGTAGCTAGATTATTATCACAATAATGAAAATAAATAGCTAAAAGTGGCTAGAACTGATATCCGATATCTAAAAACAATTTCTTATATCTAAACGCAACAAAAATTATCAACATTGAGTGGGGCCTTAAATTGGACAATTTTGGATGTCTGATTCTTAAATCTTTTTCATCGGACATATCTGGCAACCCTGCCTCTGTCCAACAACTGATCTTAAAAGAAAAAAAGCAGGAGTTAGACTTTGCAATTATCTCCACGTACAACTGATCAAGCACTTTCAGTCAGCTGAAAATCAAACTTTATTGTATAACAACACACTAAGAAACTAGCATTCCAAGGGAAATTATGAATCACTGCTACCCATATATGCTGTGTTGAAGGTGATCAATTAAAAAGTTGGAAAAAGGGTGAATAAGTTACTTCTCTCACCTTTTGTTGGGTTGTGATCACTAAAAAAAGGTCTGAATTTTCAAAAAAACAAGCGGGCACAAACTAGTGATCAATTTAGCATAAACTTACATTGCATACTGAACCCCCAACTAAAATTCTATTTTGGAGGAGAATTTGCAAAATTTCAAGTTTCTACTATGAACAGTTATGGCTGGGCAAAGTCCAGATACATAGATAGATATAAATGTCAGAACACATGAATAACCTAAATCCAGCAACAGTATTTAAACCAGTGTTGTGGGTAGCAGTGATTAATATATTTGATTTACGAAGCACACCAACTCTTTAGTCCATTAAAATATGAATATACATTGTTATATAAACTGTAAAGTAGTAGTGAAGGCATGTACTGTAAGTCGAAGAGCTATAAAAATTAAATGAATCGGACAAAAACATTTCAGTAGTCAATGAACAAAACTTTTGCATCAGCATACTGGATATACATGCTCTTAACCCCCTTTTCATTTCATCTGTCACTAAAAAGGTTGAGATCTCACAAAATCTAGCGATAAAACCACTAGATGTGCAACTCTCTGATAGAAGCAGGACAGACATAATACCATTACTGGACACATTCAAGGCTTGAAATATATGTTTGTGTATTTGGAAAAGTTTACACAGCACACTTGGGAGATAGTTGCTGCACACTATTGTACTGTGGGACACAGTTTGAGAAACACTGGTTTAAGGATTTGGTGGGTACAAAGTGAGGTGTCAGTTTTGTTTACTTAATTAAATCCACACTTATTATTCTTAGAAATTATTGTTCTTTCTAATAACCTCTATATTTGTTTGGCACCAAATAGCTTCTTTTTAAAATGCATGTTACAAACTGATCATTGCCTCAATATTTAAAAAACTCTTTTTGTACATAGGTACATCAATAAGTCTCATGAGGAAAAAACAGCATTTATTTTACTCAAATTTTCTTTTCAACATAATCTTCTTCCTCG
The DNA here is from genome assembly GCA_006491835.1 of Architeuthis dux. NCBI lineage: Eukaryota > Metazoa > Mollusca > Cephalopoda > Oegopsida > Architeuthidae > Architeuthis > Architeuthis dux. Next base: position 6,196,775 of record VCCN01004182.1, on the reverse strand, counting down.
TCAATGCACTTAATTCAGTGGTGAATATTAATCACATATATCAAACATTCAGCATATATTTCTTAGGCCATTTGAGTTCAAGAAAGTTTCTGTTTAATCTTTTTCTTTCTTTTTTATTTTTGAAAAAGATTACTTTTTAAAAAGTTTAAATGAAAACATTTTTCTTCCTGGATGAATGAAAAATATTAAAGAAGGACAAAAAAAAAAGCAAAGGATGTTGGGCAATGCTTTAAAAGCATATTTGGTCGATAAAAGGAAATGTGTGTGGAAACAAGATCCTTATCAGGAAGGAGGCCATATGTGTCTAAGTTGAAAGCAAACAGGAAAGTCTTGAAATTCACTGGCATTGATTTCATACCCAAGAATTTTCACTCTCTTGTCAAAATGGGACCCTCCGAAAGGCAGAGGTTTTGTGACAACTAAGCACACTAAGAACAAGTGTCAAAAAATGAAGTCAAAATATTTTTTATTTGTTTTGTCCAAAGAAAAGAAATATTAATTAATGACTGACAGTGAAAATAGAAAAACTCCTTCTCTTTTGCTAGAGCAAGTTCAGAAAGCGCTTGTTTGAGAAAATATTTTATTATTGCCGATCTTTTGAAATTTTTGATAAATATGTTCCTGAAAAATGATCCACAGGATGTTCCAGAATGTTTTGCATAATTTGAAGGGAGAAAAAAATGAAATTAGCAGCATGTGGATGGATCATGTGAAAAATGCCATGTGAAAATTATTAAACTAAAAACAATAAAGATGAGGATGTTAATTTTACAAAATTGATAAAAACCACAAGAAAATGGTATAAAACAAAATAAAATGAAGTAATTAAACTTTTGAAAAGTATTACCTTGATATTTCAGAAAAATAAAATGTTTTTGTTTTATAAGTTTCATCATTTACCTCTCTCAATGAAGTTGAAAAGAGGTATATGTTTTTGGTCGTGTATTTTTTCCTGTCTGCAAGATATCTCCAGAAGTTCTAAATGAATTTCATTCAGATTTTCTGGAAGGGTGGACAATAGGCAAAGGAAGAACTGATTAAATTTTTGAGCGGATCCATGCAGAATTACCTCCTCTACTTGTCTGTAATAGTGAGAGAAAAAGATTTTGTAGGAGGATTCCCCTGTATCTGAGGCTAAAACGTTAACATTATTTGTCTTGCTCTTGATTCTAATATGGTGAACTTAGACTCTATTGTTTATTATCTTGATTGAAGAAGGACCAAAATGGCACTTTTCAACATTTTACAGATCTATTTTATCAAAGATTTAGAGCCCAAGTTGTTTTTCATTGTTAATAATACCTAGTACATAGAATCTTATTATATAAAAGCCCATGTCAATTTTTTTGTCTGTTAGTTAATTTGTTTGTTGATTGGTTGGTTTCCATCATGCTAAAGCAAATAGAGAGGAAGGGGTAAAGCAAAGCCTGTGTTTGTGTGTTTGCGTCTACATCACTACAACTGCTGCTGATATCTTAGTAGTAGCGTGTAAAACAAATATAGGCATCTCTGATTTTCCATTAATAAAACTGATATTTTTCTCATATTAAAAAAGAAATTCATTTTTTACCCAATTCTGTTCCCTTTTTGTTTTCATATTTTCTATTTTAAAATTATTCGAAAAGTTGTAGAAAACCGACAGAAAATGCACTTTTTTTTTTGCAATAAATCCATTTATACTAAAATATATATTTGTATAATTTATTCACACATAAATAATTTATGGGTACTATGCTAGTATTTGATATAATGGTGTATGTAGAAGATAAAACCAGGTTAATACCTAATATTGGTATTTATTGCATATGAGTGTTGTGGATTTTTACATTAGTCTGATGTTTATGACTTATGGAAAAAAAAGGTGGCAATCTATTAAATATAGAATTTAATTACGATAAGATTAATATTTATAATATATATCATGTTTAAGATTTATAGAAAAAAAAGATTTTTCGATTGAGTTTTTATTTACAATAATATGTGTATTTCTGTTATATAGCTAATTTTACACTTTCAAATGATTTAAGGTGTGTGTGTGTAGGGGGGCACTGACTTTAATCAGAAGGAAAAACCTTTTTTTTAAAATTTGCTTTTTAAAATAATTAAATGAATGAATTAGAATGAAACAAAGCTTGGCCAATTTTCATCGAACATACCTAGCACATTTTCAGCAATTTAAACCAGTGCTGATTTTCACTACAGAAGATCATAAGCATAAAGCTCTTCTGCTTTAGAAACTGGTTTCTTTGGAGAAAAATTGTTTTGTTTCGCAAAAAAACTAGTTACTTATGTTTTGTAAAAAAAGTTTGATTTTACCTGATTTTTATGTAAACTTTTAATTGGTATTTTGATTAAATAAACTTTTGATCATATTAAAACTATGTATTGGCCAACATTTTGTAAAATTTTGAGACTTGGGGGGGGGTGGAGAATAGCAGGGAAATATACTGTGAGTAAACTATTCACAGAAATGGGATACTTTATTAGTCAATAGAATTAAATTCATCAAATTCAGACAATAAAGTTTTGTATATATTAATCACTGCTACCCACAACACTGGTTTATTGCTGGGTTTAGGTTAATGTTCTGACATTTATATGTATCCGGACTTTGCCGAGCCCTAACCGTTCATAGTAGAAACTTGAAATTTTGCACACATACACTCCCCTCAATGAGTAAGGAAAACGTTTTTTGAAAACTCCCCCCATAATAGGTTTTTAGCGGGTTCTTCAATATGCAATGTAAGTTTATGCTAAATTGGTCACTAGTTTGTGCCCAATTGTTTGTTGAAAATTCAGACCTTTTTTAGTGATCACTGCCCAACCGAAGCATATATGGGTGGCAGTGATTCATAATTTCCCTTTGAATGTTACTTAAAATTAAATTACACTAGGGCAGTGCCCGTTCCAAAGGTGCATTTTTATGGTGGTCAAACTCGACATATATTGCAGAAGGTACCACATTAACAAAATGAAATGCTGAAACAAAGGATTCGGTTTACTTATTCATTATATACATGTGTGTCTCTGATGTATTCACAGGTAAATTATTGAGTTGTTATATATAAAATGCTGATTTTTGAATAGTAAGATGAAGGATGATAAAAACAACAAAAACAGTAAATATCTATTCAAAATATGACCCATTTGAAGTAATAACCTTTTTCCAATGGTCCTCTATTAATAATATGCCATCTTTATAAAAATTCTTTAGGTTTAGTGGTCACAAATTCAGTAAAGCACGAATTATGGCTTCCCTATTATTACAGATATGAAGTTCAAAATACTTGAAACGATGATAATCTGCAGGAGAAATATCAGGTGAATATGGAGGATGCTGCAAGACTTCATATCCCAATTCTCTAAGCTTAAACACAGTCAACTGAGAGGTGTGGGGTCATGCATTTTTCCAACCTTTCATTGAGATGACGTGATATGGTCGCTATTGAAGTCCTAAAGTGTCCAGAAAGTGCTCGAACCGTTGTTCATAGGTCGCTGGCCACTGCTGTTGATAATTCTACATCATTAAGAACAGGTTTGGGCCTCCCTCAAGGTTTATCATTCGAATCAATTTTTTCAGACCTAAATCTAGTGAACCAATGCTGAACAGTTTGCATTGCTGTACTGTTCACGTTATCAGCAGCTCATGCAATTTGAAATTGTACTTGAAAATGTGTCTAACTTCTTGGTTAGACATCATTGCTTTCAAGGGCTCAAAAACCTCCAACAATAACCAATTATATCTCTATTTACATTGAATAAGCAGAAAAATGCAATTATGTTAGAGAATAATGCTAACGATTTACTATGGTTTAAAAAAATTACATTTAATGTGTACCAACCTAACACATACTTAGGTATGTAAATGTTATGCATAGAAGACTATATGCATGTGTGTATGTACATTTATGACAGCTTGGTATTATTTTAATGTACAGTTGCACCCCAAGTATGTAAATTAACACTAAAAGTAAATAAATTGAAATGCAGTATATATTTATTGTGGTGGAAAAGTAATTTCACGAGCCGATGCCTTTGCTCAGGAGAACTTGAATTTTGACAGGAAAGAGGGCACCAGACGAGTTTAAGACGGTTGATGGGGGACTTGAATCAGTACAAGTTGTAACAGTACAAATTGAAGCCCAAACACTCCTGACATATGCTCCATAAAAATTCAAATCAAAAGTTCTAAACATAGCACATACTTTCACTGTAATGAAATTACGGACAGTAATTTATAGCTATGTCTTGTGTAAGTGCTGACAAAATGACACTCTTATTTGTCATGTAACTATTAGGTTGTGCAAAAATAATTGCAGTTTTTCACCATCAACTTTAAAGCAGCTAAAGTTATTAATCGAAATAAGAATCATCAGAATCTACAGATTTTTGCCAACTAGAAAGAAGTCCATTTATTCTGGAAGCGTAGAATTCTGGGGTCCTGGAACCAATGAATTTATCGAAGGAGTTTTGAGCTGCTACTAGCTTGTTGAAGACCTACCCTTGCAGGAAGTTGTAGCCTAGTTTCTTCAATTTCTGCAGGGTCATTCGTGTGACACGTGGTCGGACAATGTCATGGAGAAGAATTGGTCCTTTTCGATTGACCAATATTGGACGTAAACGTTGCAGTTCTTGGTGCATTTTGTCGATTTCCTGGCAATACTTCTTTGCTGTGATGGTTTCGCCAGGGTTCAAGAAGTTGTAGTGCATGATTCTACTTGCTGAACACCAAACAGTGACCATAATCTTCTTTTGATGCAGGTTTGGTTTTTGGAAGTGTTTTGGTGCTTCACCTCTGTCTAGCCACTGCGCAGAATGGCGTCGATTGTTGTACAGAATGTTTCGTCACATGTCACAATGTGATCAAGACATGGATCGTTTTTGTTGCGCAGAGCAGCCTTTGTAATGGCAATTTTTTTGATTTTCATTCAGCTCGTGCAGCACCCATTTGTTGAGCTTTTTTGCTTTTTCAAATGTCAAACAACTGTTGAATGATCAACATTTAGTTCCTCTGCAACCTCTTGAGTTGTGTTGTATGTGTCCGCCTCAATAATGACCCTCAATGTCATCAATCACAGAAGGGTGTTCACGATCCTCCTTATCTTCATGGCTCTCATCTCAGTTTTTCGAAATTTTGGGAACTAATGTTGAGCTGTAAGTTTGTTGACGGTCCCCTGGCCAAATACTTGGTTGATATTGCAAGCAGTTTCTGCAGCTTTACGTCCTATTTTGAGCTCATACAACAACCTTGCTCGAATTTGCTTTTTCTTCCATCTTTGATTTGACATCCTCAAATAAACCAGAATAAATAGTGAAAAGAAAATGTTCAGCTTAAATGAATAGAGCAAAGTTCACGCTTTAAAATGGTGTATTCCATGAACATAGTTAAATAATAGTTTATTCCAAAATAAGCATCAAATTTTAAAATAACAAAAACTGCAATTATCTTTGCACCAACCTAATACAATTGAAGAAATCTCTGTCTGTCTGTATGCACTGCAATTACACAACAACTGGCCATCGTACAAAGTTGCCATTCACCAGATTAGTCAGCATACAAGGCAGTGCAGTATTGAGTTTGAAGTTTCTTTGATCAGTAGTTCTCGAGAAATCTAATGAAAACAAATTATAGATCTTTTATTTTTATTTTATAGTCTATATAAATTATCTCCCTTGACTTCCACTCTTTAGAATTATCTAAATTGGCAACACTGAAGAGAAGTAACCAAAATACTTTGAAGCGGTAGTTTTGTACAACGGACGGAAGATTATTTTACATGATAATTATGGCAGGCTGCTGCACATACCATAAAGTCCGGCCCTTTCCAAACATGCACCTTTGGAACAGGCGCTTCCCTAGTATATTAAAATAGCTTTGAGGTTGTTAGGTGGAAATGTGTTTGTTGGTAATCTTTCCAAGCGTCACTACTATCTTCCAGAAACAAAATTTAGAAGTCTCATTTTCTTACCAAAAGACTTTTAGTTGTAAAACTAAGTAGTGCCCTTATGCTGGCTATGGCTTCAGTCACCCCTGCTTGGGTTCCACATAGCACATTACTACTTACTGCCTGTTTGCGATATGCAAAATAGACTTAGAGGCGACAAGCACCCAAAATGGTGTCACTCACTCCATGTGAGCTATTTTGACCACAGTTAGGGGGGGGGGAGAATTCATGCCTTTTCCAAAGGCATTAGTGCAAAGTGAACATAAACTGGGTCAGCCAGAGTTTGAACTTGGTTCACCAAATACATTCCTCCTGCCATTAGCCGCTCGGCCACTCCGCATCTCCCACTTTTTGTCGAAAGAATATATTTTCAAATTTGATTAATTTCTTTTGTTTTCCTTGTTAGCTTGCAGTGAAGAATTGTTGTTTTTTCTTCCACGCAATTAAAAAGTAATTTCTCCAGCCAGCACCTTCCTGACAGCAACGTCCTGAAATGCCAGGCTAAAAACAATAACAAATCTAAAAACAAAATGGATAACATATTAGCATTCTCATAACACTGCAAAGAAGCAAGTACAAAGGGTCATGGGAAATTTTGTTAATTTCAGTTTAGTATAATGAATAGCGCAAATGAATTTTGATTGCTTATGCTAGAATTGGTATTGAAAGTTAATGCCTTTTGATAATCTATAAGCACGTAGTTAAGTTTTCTTCAAAACAAAGTGTTTTATCTATCATAAAATGCATTTGGAATAGGGAGCAGTGTACATTTTCATCCTGTACTACTTGTAATTGGATGTGGAATTAACTAAAAATGAAATGCGAGTTAAATTTCCAGTCTTCATTTCATGTTCTAAAAGTTGTTTGGAATAGAATATACAGTAATACCCAGGTTAGCGTCTAGTTAGTTACGTTCTTAAAAATGCAGCGTTAAACGAAACTGCGCTATGACAGGTCATTATAACATTGCATAAATAATATGTCCATAACACCTCTTTTTGCCTTGCAGTTGTGCTCCCAGTCAGGGCCATTTTCATTATTTTAAAATATATGATGTCGTCGTTGAGCCTCAACAAGATGTAATGGATTAGTGTTGTTTATCTCATCAGGTAGCTACTTTCCGAACTGGTGAAATATCACTAGGTTTCGATGTATATCGCTACATGATAAATTATGTTATAAAATTTGTGTATGTGTTTATTCTGAGATGTTTTTTATCATTCATTATTTATTATGAAAAATATTTGGAAAAGAGCGCAATAGTGAATCAGCACTAAATGGGGTACTATGATGCTGTGTGCAATTTTGTCTTAAATAATTATAATTGGCTGTGTTCTGTAAACAGTTACTGAATAGAAATGGCCTCCCTTGAGTAACTGATAATTAGAACATTTTATTTTAGTGTGAAATAAAGTATACAATTTGTATATACAAGCACACATCATGACAATCATATCTGCACAATGTCTAGGGCCTTAAACCTTTCTGATGGTGTAATAAACATCATAACTCTTCTTAAAATCATTTGCATCTATTGATAGCACTACATATTCTGGTAATCTATTCCAAAGTCCTACTACTCTATTGCTAAAAAATAATTTTGTGATATTCAATCTACTTCTACCGTATATGTGCAGCCTCTCAGTCCCTTGTACCCCCTTCTAGTAAAAAATACATCAGAGTTTACTACTTCTAAACCATGCATAATCTTGAACATTTCTATTAAGTCTCACGATCTCTCCTATTTTCTAACAATGTTAATCCTAACACTATCCGCATAACTCATACTTTTTAATTCCGGTACTAACTTAGTTGTACGTCTCTAGACTTTTTCTAAAAGATTTTTATCCCTCTCCAAATGGGATGTAAGGATGGGAAAATTAAGAAAAAAAGTTTATCCAATGTTTAGACTTGGGAATTGCATTTTAATTTAATTTTCTTGCAATTGTAACTTTGAAAAATCATACATTTCATTTCATTTTTGATAACTAAATATCCACACAACACACAATGAAGGCATATATTTGTAGGTAACTATATATGAGTATGTATGTGTAATTTTATGTATATGTTTTCACATGTTCACTTTGCACTAATGCCTTTGGAAAAGGCATGAATCCATCTCTTCTCCCCTCAGCTATGTGTGAATAGTAGTGCAGACTGGGCCGTCTAGCCATGGTTGGCAACCAGGCTCTATCAGGCTATCTCGCCCTTGACACACACTTGATGTAAACATCCATGGTTCCTCAACAATCCTGTATTGGATTACAGGATTTAAAAAACAATGATGTATATTAGTAAGAAAAATTAAGATGTTATAACAGTCCTTCATCTCAAAGATATAAAAAAAATTTCAGTAGCCTTAAAAAAATGTTTGTTTAAATCAGTGGTTTTCAACGTGGTTGCTAGTGCCCTCTTGGTTCATTGCATGGAGTTTCCATAAATATCTATAATTCTGATTTACTGCTGTTTTGTAGTATCTGCTTACAAACGAGAAGGAATTAGCATTAGGCCACTATTAAATGCTAACTTCGCCAACCATTTCTTCTATACAAGTAAGTAACTGGCAAGTGGCAAATTATTTACTGCTATTCTATGGATAAAGATTTAAAATTATCTCCCTTGCTGTTATTTTCAAACAAAGAATACTGTATGTATCTGAAGTCACTGAAAAATGATTTTGAGAAGCGCTTTGAAGATCAGATTGATATGAATATTCATGTCTTGGTTATGAATCCATTCATTTGCAAGGTTGAAGAACAAGAAATTGACTTGCAGGAAGAAATCATTGTTTACTTCTCATATTTGAAATACATGGAGATGTTGAAAAAGGTTGAGAAACGCTGGTGTAAATGCTAGAAGATTTTTGAAAGGGCTGAGAAGTTTGTTTTGTGGTATCTGCATTTCACTTCCAGATGCCATTCCAAATTTGACACTCAATGACCTACTGTTAAACATTAACCCCTATCCTGAAAGAAAATATGTAATTATTCATCATCGTTCTTCTTCCTCCTCCTCCTCAGTTTCTTCATCCTGTATCCTTGGCAATAGGGAGCCATTAATCAATTCAGGAAGAAGGTTTGGGACTGAGGCAGTTCTGGAAAGCTTTCCATGTTAACAGCCAATTCCTCTTCTAAAAGTGATTATGTCTATCCAGGGATGAATTAAACATCGATCAGGCCCTGTGCATAACATTTCTCGGGGGCCCATCTATTTTGTATTTAGCTGTTACATATTTTCAAATAAATCAAAACAAAAATGAAATATTCATAAAACTATGATGTTTAATTTAATTTAATGTCATCTCCTTTATGGATCAATAATCTATCTCTGTGTAACACAATAAATCATCAAACAAGTCTAGGCAACACATTTTGGCTATCATTACCTTTCCTTAGAACAGCATTTTCAGTTTTTTTTTTAAGTGGTCTACTGATATTCGGCAATTTCATGTGGTTCAAGGGACTAGTGTTTGTTTTTTTTCAGTTTTTTCTATTCAAGCAAAAGCTTGATAAATACAAATGAACAAAGGATAAGTTAGGGGTATTGTTTTTAGCATATGGGTTAGTGTTGGTGTTAGGATTAGGCTTGGGGTTGGGTTGGTGTTGGTGTTGCTATTTTTAAGGTTTAGTGTAGTTAGGGGTAGTATTTTTAGGGTTGGGGTTGGTGTTGCTATTTTAGGGTTAATGTTTTAGTTTTTTTAATTTTCCGCCATCAGCAGCTGCCAACGACCCAGGCAATTCCGCTATCAATTTCTTCATACCTATGTTTATTCCATATGGAAACAGGAAAGGTAATGATTGCCGACATTTTACTTCTTTACCCACAAAAATATTAAAATATATATTTTCTTGGGGCCATGTGCAGCTTCAGTGTTTTCCCTGCCTTAAGTACAGCCCTGTTTCTATCTTATTCAGTTAATTCAGTCTGTCCATATGTATTTTTGTAATTCAATCTCTTCATACCTACGTTTATTATTTCTTATTTGTCCTCATTAGTCTTTTGTATATACTTATCCCAGTTTGTATCTATTTCACATTTATTTTCATAATTGCCTTTCAATTCTATATAAATAACAAATTCTGTCACACTAAGGTAGTGCCCGTTCCAAAGGTGCATGTTTGGAAGGTGCCAGACTTTATGGTATGTGCAGCAGCCTGCCATAATTGTCATGTAAAATAATTTCCCGCCCGTCGCACGAAACTACGGCTTCGAAGTATTTTGGTTACTTCTCTTTAGTGTTACCAATTTAGATATTAGGCAATAGATAATTTCCATATTTCAAACATCTGTATGGCATGTAAATAACAAAATGTTAAAATTTATCAGATGTCAAAATTAAAAGTCTGTATAAATATATTACTAATAACCTGGGCGGATCAAGCCTGTTGAGCTGACCGTCTTCCGAGGGGGTTGAAAATTATGTATCCAAGATTGGCTAAAATTGCGTTTCAGGGTATATCAGCTACTGAAATTTAGTGTGAGCCGTACTTACACATGAATGATAGAAAGTAAGGGTCCAAGTTAGAATTGTAGTTACATTGCAAATAGAACACCCACCCTTTTTTCAAAACTGATAATTTGTATTACCTTACATCAGTGGTGACGCTAGGTCCAACTGCACCTCCTCTGCAACTTTTTTTAGATTATTTCTTACATTTTTTAACATTATTTTTTTTTTTAGATTATATTTTAGGGTTTTCAGGGTTATATTGCACCCCAGGGCCCTGGTGCCCTCCCACTTACAAATAGTAAATATTTCAGAAATAATTTCACAATTTTCCTAGCGAAGTCTGGTGACATACGTCTGGGAATTAGCATATACAGCGACAGCTTCTTTGAAATCACTTTGGCTGCTGTTGCTTTTTCTCAATTAACATCAGCAATAAAACAAACAAAAAAGTTTGTTTGCCACCCTTTTCTCACACCCTCACACACCGCTTGGGGGTGCGTGCACCCTAGGTTAAAACCACTGTTCTAGAGACATAGATTTGCCAGTACTTCCCATTTCTATCTTTTAAACCTCACTGTCATCTTTATATTTGCAAACAAAGAGCAGGAGTTACTTTCAGTGATTTCCATTTTAACTTCGCCTATAAAAGTAGAGAATCAGTTCATAAATCCATTGCAATACAAAACTTAATGCGTATTTCAAGTGTTCTAGTAAAATACCCCTTGCTTTGCTAATAGTAAACATAGGGGTGGAAATCTGAAGCACTGTGGTATCTGAAAAAACTCTTGGCAGTGTAAGGGACAACAAAGCAATATTTGATATTAATTATCCTTATTTTCACAGTCCGTAATACCAACCTAGAACATTGTCTTCATTTGGGTATATGATGAAACAGTAACAACAGTAGTAGTAGTAACACATACACACTCAGCCATTCTCCTTTAGCAAATATCTTTATGTTCCTTCCCCTACCCTTTTGCATACCCCAACCCTGCTTCTCTCTCCCTCTTCTCACCTCATTTTACTTCCTCGCCTTTCTTTTCTTAACATACCAGCAGCCTAAATCAGACAAGGCCAGCAGCCAGCAAACACATGTACACACACAAAGAACTTGGTTAGCACTGGCCAATTTATGTTTGCATTACCCCCCCTTCCTCTCTTTCTATTTGTTATGTCACAGACAGACTGACATGTTGCAAATTATGATATAGATTATTAAAGAATAACAATGGAAAACTATTGCCCGTCTTTCTGTTATGGCTAAAAGTATATTAGTTCATTACAAAAGTACATTTGCAAACGAAAATCTGAGCCATGTTGGGTAGTTCTGCTAGTTTATATTACTTTTTTACAGTTGGTTTGTATGTTAGTTTGTTTTTTTTCCAAAGCAATTGATACAAAGTATAGTGAACTCATGTGATTGTATTTATTTTAAATATTTAGAAACTCGGGCAAGTCTGGGTACGTCTGCTAGTGTATTTATATCTCACTTCCTTCATGGGTCTTACAAATTTTGCGTATTTTTTTGTTGATCTTTCATTTATTATAATCTGTTCAAATCAATCTTGGCCTGTTAATACCACTTTACAACCTTTTCTGTTATTTATAATCTTTCAACTCTTATATATGTTCAAACATGTGTCTTCCTGGTTGTACATATTTTTCTGTTTATGTAATCATCAGTTGCAATCATTTATCAAATTCTTACCTATCTTCCAGGTCTGCTCAGCTATCAAAATAGTTGCATATATCTTTCTATTGATTAATGTATTTGTAGGTGCAAATTTACCAGTTCACATGTGGAAGCCATCCTTTACATATCCTAAGCAAATATATGTTACCTGATTAAAACTTAATACGTTTGACAGATGTTTTCAGAGTAAATTATTGAATTACTAAAGATTCAAGATGTGATGGAATTAGAGGTTTACAATAAATAATAAAATGTAAACTTTTTATTTGTAATTGCATTCAAAATCTTAATTCTCTATTTTAGAAAATATTTCTCAAACTTTTTAATCTATTTTAGATTGTATGACTCGTATGCAGTATTTATTTTGCAATTAATACTGCTCTAAATAATAATAATAATAAGTAGCATTCCAAGGGCAATTAGGAATCACCGCTACCTATATGTGTGTGATGAATTTGAAAGTCACTTACACCGGTCAAAGAGATTGTGTTTATGTCTTGCGTGCGTGTGTGTCAGCCATTTGCAATGTCCGAGAAATGCAGGCACGCGTAGGAATCTGTTTTTAACGGTTTCCCAATCATGAATATGCATGAGTTGTGACTATATTAAGTATACGAAAGCGGAAATAAGGGCAGTTTTGCAACTGATTGTCATTGGAAAAAGGTGTGAACAGGCTGGCTTGACTTTTGATTTCGACTGATGCATATGGTGACCTGTGCATCCCATAATTCACAGTTATCCTGTTTTTGGAGTTTCATTCCCTGTTCCTGCAGTAACCCCATTCTGAAGTTGTTCCTTGCTCCTACAGGGCCGCTCACACAACATGCTTCTTTTTACCTCATAAATTAAGCAATGGTGGTTGGAAGTGAGAATGCTGCTGGGAACAAACTAAGGGATCATTGGCATAAATTTACATTGTAAATTGAACCCCCTACCAAAAACCTATTTTGGGGGTGAAAAACATTTTCCCTACTTATTGAGGGAAGTGTGGGCAAAGACTGGATACATAGATCCATATAAATGTCAGAACACATGAATAACCTAAACCCAGCAACAGTGTTTAAACCAGTCTATTGTGAGTAGCAGTGATTAATGATAAGAATAAGAATAAGAAGTCCTGCAACAAGGCATATTGAGCAGTGGTTTTATCTCCATTTGAATGATCCATGGTAGCATCTACATTGGAGATTTTATTCATTCTTACTGTCGCAATTGTAGGTTTTTACGGGGTTGGGGTGCTGACCTGCTGCCTAACCAAAGGGCTCCGCCTTGCTATTTACCCATTGCTGGGGATAGAAGCTGATTCATGCCCTTTCCCAAGGGCATCAGTGGAAAGTGACCCCGTGAACATAAGCAGCCTCGGCCAAAACTTGAACTCAGTTTGCCGATACTGTATCCCATGCCAGTAACCACTATGCCACTCCACATCTCCCAATCTGCTCTATCTTAGAAATATTTTTATATTTTGTCATGTTGGCCTATTTTTTATTTGCCCTGTACAATAGTTTTAAAAAATGTTGTTTTTTTGAACTCTAAAAACCATTCTTCATCCAAACCTTTATGTAATATGGTTACACTTACTAACAATATGTAAACTACATTCAACTCTTTCTATTATTGGATGATGTAATTGTAACATTATTTTTTATCAAATTTATCACTTTCAATGAGACGTTGAATAAAACAGAATGAAAATTGAAATTTATGAGATTTATCACTTGTTGCTCCTTAAAACTACCTACATTTTAAGTTATTGTGAATCATCACCACCCATATATGCTGTGTTGGGAGTGATCGATTAAAAAGATGGAAAAAGGAGTAGTCAATGAATAAGTTACTTCTCTCGCTTTTTGTTGAGCTGTGATCACTAAAAAAGGTCTGAATTTTCAAAAAACAAGTGAGCACAAACTAGTGACCAATATAGCATAAGCTTACCTTGCATATAAAAAAACCCTCTAAAAACCTATTTAGGAGGGGAATTTAAAAAAAACTAAATAACATTTTCCCTACACATTGAGGGGAGTGTGTGTGCAAAATTTTCTATTATGAACGGTTAGGGCTGAGCAAGTCCGGATACATAGACATAAATGTCAGAACACATGAATAACCTAAACCCATCAATAAACCAGTGTTGTGGGTAGTGGTGATTAATATTGTACTGAAATCACAAGCCTCTTAGGTGAGCAGAAAGGCCCATGTAGAAAAGGATGTTGAAATAAGATACCTATTGCTTTAAAATATTTAACAGAAAACGTCACCTTCTGAGTAGCATTTTTCTGTGCATATACATGTATATATTTAAGACTAGGATTGCTTTATCAATTTTTAAGTAATTTTCTCCTGTTCTTGCACAAGCTAAAGAATATTTGGATCAAGTGTGTGTAAGAATTGTCCATAAATATGAGTGCTAGTGCTTTCAACCATTCCCTAGTAATTATGAAGAACATGAAAAATTGCTGCCTAAATTACATATCTACATTAGCATGAAGTGCACTTACAAATAATTTCTAAGTAGTTGCATAATTTTTGTGATCTCATGTGCATAATAAACAGTACTAAGTCTTTATTAACACAAACTAAAACATCAATCAGGTTTGAACCTTTGATTGTACACATTGATGGATAACTTTTTTTTCTCAAAATGTTTTTCTTCACTGTTTTGTTTTTCCTTTGAGAGGAATTCACTTCGGTTAAAGGCACTGTTTCCATGTATTTAGAGACGTTCTGCCTTACTCAATTTTGGCCTAGGTGCCCGGGTGGTAGATGATCCATCACCATTCAAGTGGACAGATTTTCCTGAACAACAGGTGTGCAGGTGTTACTTCAGACAAAATTTGCATAATATATTCAGGTAGAATTTCACACAAAGAAATTATAATTATTAAATCAAATTTATATGTAGAATTTATCAATACTATGTCAGTGCCCATTCCAAAGGTGCATGTTTATACTGTGTAGAGCAGCCTGCCATAATCGTCATGTGAAATCATTTTCCATTCATCATACAAAACTACGGCTTCAAAGTACTTCTCTTTGGTGTTGACAATTTAGATATTTTATAACTAAATTTAGATCTATTGCCAATTTATTTTATTTCTAAATTTAGATCAGTAATTTTTTATTTATTTTTGTTAGACTTTTCAAGAACCGCTCATCCAAACAACTTTGAACTTGACACTGCGATGCCTTGTGTGCTGACTAATATATCTGGCGAATGTCAACTTCATACAATAGCCAGTTGTCGAGTAATTGCAGTGCATACACACATAGATTTCTTCAATTGTAGTTAGATTAATTTGATATGTCATTTGTGTTTGGTCAAAAAAAAAACTTTATTGTTTGAAAACTGCTAATTTCACTTGTTTCTGCAGACAACAATGTCCACTTATATATGACCTTAGAAGACACATCTGTGAGCAAGTAGTTTTGATAGCTTGATAACGGTGGCTGATTAACCGTTGGGCTGAGTAGGCTTAAACCTTAGGGCCAAGAAGGGTATAGGGCCCCGAACGCAAAAAATGATTTAATTGAGTGTTCACACAAGTATTTTGAGTGATATTTCAGTACTTTTGCATATATATTATACATGTAGTACATTATATATAGTCAGGGGTGTAGCTTTAGATTTGGGGGCCTGGGGGTCTTGGCTACTTGAGGGGCCCCCTCCAACATTTAGTGAGTTTTGTTATTGTATAATGTTAGTAGAAATGCAGTAGGGGAACTACTATTCATGAAGCTTTTGGAGGCTTCCAAAAATTGGGTGCAGTGGAGTTCAAAATCGCCCACAACCACGTCCCTGTACATAGTACAACAATATAACATGAATTAACGGCACCTTATTCTATTCAACAAAGGGTGGGGTAGAGGGGCAAGGTCAGGGGGAGCCTTATTAAAGCTCAGCCTAGGGCAGTGGTTCCCAACTGGGGGGGTTCCCCCCAGGGGGAGTTTTGGGTAGTCCAAAGGGGGAATAAGGCTATTACATAAAAATAAAAGTCCAGTCCAGAGATAGGATTTTCTGCACTTCTATCTATCAAGTCGAAGGCTCGAAATAAGCTTCAAGTTGAGAATGATTTAATGCTCTCTAACTAATAGACCCACAAACTGAAGAAATGGGACCAAAAAAAAACAAGAACAGAAATCACATTGATGGGTATATCAGTTACGATAGCAAAATTCTTCTTTTTTTTTTTTTTATAAATTTGAATTTTAAATGATGTGTTCTAATTATTTTCGCTTGTTTTTTTTAGTTACAAATACACAGCAGCAGCTGTACAATTATAAAAGTTATTATTTGAAATTATTCTTTGTTGCAACTTAATAAATGGAAGAGGGTAATACTAGTAATCTTATTGACAAAAGTGGGGAATGACTCGAAAAGGTTGGGAACCACTGGCCTAGGGGCCAGGGGAGGTAAATGATCCATCTCAGTTTGATATGCGAACGTTTCCAAAATAAATCTGATAAGTTTTCTTTTGTAATTTTTGTTTCAACTATGTTTGAAAAGAGAAAAACAAGCCTGAAAGTCAGACCATAGATGCACTATTTAAAGTTCAGTTAAAAACAATAAACACTGCAATATGAGTTATGCTAAAAAAACACTGCGTTATGCAATATGTTCTTGTATCTTAAAAAACCAACACAACCTTACGTCACAGTTTGATTTCGAGAATTGATTTTTAAAAAAAGAACAAACAAATATTCTTTTATTACGTCCCTAAAAAGTTATGTTCGATATGTGGATATGTAAACTTGTCAGTCAGTCAGTGACAACTATCACTGCTAGAGAAGCGTAGCGCATCTAAAAATCATTTTACATGAATTTACACTGTAGTATTGAATTATATGCAGTTCAATTATTCTGTGATGAAAATTCTGCTTGGTTAATTTTCCTTTCTCGAGATGTATTATACTATGATAATTCTATAATGGAAAAATCTACACTGGGGAAACAGGCTGCCCCTTCAAAGTCAGGCTTGAGGAGCACAAAAAAGCCATAATCAAGGGTGAGTTAGAAACATCTGGAATGGCTGACCATGTCTGGAGGGTGAAAGGCGACCACTTTCCTCTCTGGGAGGAAGTCCAGATTATTAACAGCAAACGCTGTTGGAAACAGAGAAAAATCAAAGAGACAGCACATATCAACATGTCGACTGAATGTATTAGTCAGACAAGTGTGGAGTTCAACCCGATGTGGCTTCCGCTACTCAATAGCGACAAGGTATGGAAACTGACAAGACAAAGATAAAGATACACCTGAATCCTATGTTATAAGGATTGCCTCCTCTGAAGTTAAAACTTCTGTTTACCCATCACATTTGGATATTACACCTGAGGAAGGCCGAAGAATGGATCTTCCAAAACATTGTGTTAACAACACAAACAATAAGAAGGAGTTCGATCGTCCGAAGAACTATTTGAAAGTTAATGACCCTATTCAAAACTATACAACAACAGATCTGGTTAGTTACTCAATAGAAACCATCATGTGACCAACGTCTTTTGCAGCATGCCGTGTTGGGGGTGATCAATTAAATAATTGGGAAAAGGAGTGATTAATGAATAAGTTACTTCTCTCATTTTTGTTGGGCAGTGATCACTAAAAAGCAGAAGCAAACCAGTAGGCAGTATATGTACTCACTTGTGTCTTTCTGTCTGTTTTTCCACCCAATATCTCCAAAAGTTCTCAATGAATTTCAATGAAAGTTTTTGGAAGGGTAGGCCATGGAAGAATTGGTTAAACTTTGGGTTGGATCCAATTGAGAGATATTTTTTCATTCTTTTTTCCATACATTTATGTATTCACTTATGTTTGTCCTCACAATATCTCCAAAAGTTCTCAATGAATTTCTATGACATTTTGTGGAAGGATGGGGCATGGGCTAAAGAAGAATTGGTTAAATTTTGGGGGCAGATCCGGGATTCTTTACAGTTACCTCCCCCCGCCTCGTAGCTATATAAGAACTGATTTTCATTAATTTTCAAGTGTCAGTGGCATTGACAGAGGTATGCACTCTCTGACTGCTTTTCCTACTAAAATATGGGTTAATATATGAGATGCAAATCTTACGTACACAAATATTCAACCACAACATTTCAGAGAACATCATCTATAAAGAAACATGTCTGGTTAATCACTCAATAGAAACTATCACATGACAATGTCTTTTGGCAGCATGCCGTGTTGTGGGTGATCAATGAATAAGTTACTTCTCTTGCCTTTTGTTGGGCAGTGATCACTAAAAACATCTGAATTTTCAAAAAAAAAACAAGCGTGAATGCTGCCGGACACAAACTAAGGAATCAATTTAGCATAAAATTACATTGTAAATTGACCCCCCCCCCCACTAAAAACTTAATTGGGTCGGGGGGGGGGATTAAAAAAAAAAAGAAAGTTTTTTGCAGACATAATAAGGAGTAAATGTCTAAGTTTTCAGCCCTTTAGTTCCATTGGTGTACATGTGATACTTACATAGCCAGCCTGACCAACTTGAAAACTGTAGAAACCTATGTTGACAGTTTTGGTGACAGATTTGGTTGACAGTTTCTAATAGACAAAATGACATTTGAATGTGATAAATGATGTAACTCTTACTCTCAGCCTGATGGTTTGCAATCTGTGAGATATTTGTTTTCAGATCAGTAAATAGATTAATGTGTTAGTAGAGTTTATTGGTTTGATATCTGCTGCCTGTTTTTATATGTTGGACAGGTTCCAGTATTATGAACTAGAAAGCATGCAGAGACTGCATACGTCTGCCAACACCATTGTCACTAAAAACTGAATGAAAGTCAGTTCATAAATAACTGTAAAAACGTTTCTGGATCCGACCAAAAATTTAATCACTCCTTAGCTTATGGACCACCCTTCCACAAAATCTCATTGAAGTTCAATGAGAACCATTGGAGATATTGGGTAGAAAAACATGATGAATACATAAATGTATGAAAATAAATATCTGTCAATCAAAAAAGAATTCTGTGATCCACCCCAAAATTCAACCAATTCTTCCTTACCCTATGGCCTACCCTTCCAGAGGACTTCATTGAGATCTTCTATAGATATTGTGTAGACATATAACTATGATGCCAGGGAGGTAACTGCAAAAGAGATTTCCGGATCCATCCTAAAATTTGATCAATTTTCCTTAGACCATCCTTCCACAAAATATTAGAATTCATAGAGAAATCTTGGAGATATTGTGCTGACAAACACATATAGACATACACGAGTAGATATATATACCAAGTCCAACTTAGTTGGCAGGGTTAAATAAATAAACACTGCATCGGCACAACGTAGATATCCTTTAAGTATATGTGGCTCAAAAATACTTTTATCATATCCTTTCCTTCTCTGTCAGAAACTGCATTACTCTACCATCTGAAATCCATTTGGAAAGTAATCCTTGATATTCCTAAATGATTTTATATGAACTTAGTGTTACAGAATACTGCGATAAAAACAATGTTTCTCTCATATGGCTGTAATCATCATGATGCACTCTCTGAAACTTCTTTGCCACATTTCATGTGGATTACAATATGTAAAACTAGCATTGCAAGGGAAATTATGAATCATCGCCATCTATAAAAAAACAAACATTTTCCCTACTCATTAAGTGTGTGTGCAAAACGTCAAGTTTCTACTATGAACGGTTAGGGCTGGGCGAAGTCCGGATACATAGATACATATAAATGTCGGAACACATGAATAACCTAAACCCAGCAATAAACCAGTGTTGTGGGTAGAAGTGATTAATACCTTATACCATATCTTTTATCTGTTCCTCATGTCTTAAGCCAAATAAAGAAAGTAACTTATTCCTTCCGTCTGAATTTTTGAGATTAGGAATTATCACTTGTCTTCATTCCACCATCTATGTCTGGGTGGTGGTTTTGCACTAGGGCATGTGGTTAATGATGCCTATTTTGTCATTTTGAGGGATGGTTAGGAATGTTATTCCAATCCTCCGGTATTGTTCAGGACACACACCCGAGGAAGGTCGTAGGGTACAATGGCCAAAATGTTGTTACACAAGAACAACCAAGATGTCCACAATAGTCCGAAAAGATGTAAAAGTAACTTATTCGTTTACAATGGTTACAATTGTGCTCATCTCGTTTAAATATAGTTTTATTCTCAAAGATATGCTGTGCAATCCTGTTAATATAATCTATAAAATTTTCTGAAGAGAATATATCTCTTATTCTAGATAAGTCTTATCATCTATATTTTTATAGTTCTAATCTTGTTGAAAGCATAAGTTTGTCTTTTTTATAACAATAATACAGTGCAAGACTGGCTGCTTC
>VCCN01004182.1:6159931-6174226 GCA_006491835.1 Architeuthis dux | reverse complement strand
CCTTCAAAATAGACTTCTTTCTAAATTTCTCACAAAGTTTGATGTCTGCAAAGATTCCCTTATCTCACAATAATGTGAACATCTGAAGCCAAAATTGTGCTAAAGGAGGAAATCCAGCGATGTTTGATATGATTACATCAGCCAAAACAAATTTCAAGCATGGTTCATAATTATTGGCACCTGCTGAAGAATTTGATATATTGCGTTGAAAAAATACTGATTTAGGCTACATTATAAATAAGACTGTTTCAAATAATAGAAGTTACATTATCTCTGGAAAGTTCTAGAGTACAGAAACCTTTAGAACAACATGTGACAAGGCGCATGTATTATTGCAAGTGTCTCCTGCTTGAAAACTCTTCCATCTGCAGAATCATGTTTAAGGTACACAGGAACAGTTCCACTTATATCCATCTCAAGCAGTATGAGCATCAACCATCTTCTTCCTTATGTCGGAACTGTTCCTGTGTACCTTTAAACATGATTCTGCAGATGGAAGAGTTTTCAAGCAGGAGACAATTGCAATAATACATGCGCCTTGTCACATGTTGTTCTAAAGATTTCTGTACTCTAGAACTTTCCAGAGATAATGTAACTTATATTATTTGAAACATAGTCTTATTTATAATGTAGCCTAAATCAGTATTTTTGCAAGTGTCTCCTGCTTGAAAACTCTTCCATCATGTTTAAGGCACACAGGAACAGTTCCGACATAAGGAAGAAGATGGTTGATGCTCATACTGCTTGAGATGGATATAAGACAATATCTAAGCATTTAAATGTCCCAGAATCAACTGTTTGGAACATCATCTTAAAGCATTCTCATACTAATTTTTTGAAGCACAAGAGTGTACGTGGCAAGAAAAGGATGTTTCCAGAGCGAGGCAAATGGATGCTAATAAGAGTAGTGTTTGTGTTTGTGTTATTTGTGTGTGTTGTTTTGTTTAACGGCACATCGGCCCTTCGTGGGTGATTTAGTGCTGGATTCAGTAGGGGGGGGCGGAGAACCCTGTAACTAGAGGGGGGAGAATCCAAAATCCCAATAAGAGTAGTGAACAAGCCTGGTTGCTGCAGGGTCAAACTCCACGCCTACTTCTATTCCGACTGAAGATAATTACTGCAACTTTTGTATTGTATATATAATAAATAAATTTGTAGATATATAAAACTTGTCAGTTTGGCTCAGTTGGCAAGAGAGCCACCTAGCAATCACTTGGTCGTGATTTCAAATCATGGTAGGGAAATGTAAATTTTATATATCGGTTTGGTTTAGCGTGACGAGATAGACAAACAGTGAAGAGTTTACTCACCTGAATTAGGTGAGGATTGTTCTTGTTCTTGTTACGGAAGAAAAACAAAGTCAACTCCAACTTGGACTGGAGTTTGACAACCAGAGCAATGGAAGCCAATTTGGCTGGGAGAGAAGTTTAAGCTTCATGGTCAACAATTATGTGAGCTCTCAATAGAGGTAGCTTTCAAACTGTGCACAAAGAGGATGATGATGAATTGTGTGTGTTTATAAACATTCATAAACATATGTATAAATATGCACATGTGTATACATACCATATTTCCCCATGTATAATCTGCGACCATAGATAATCCACACCCCCCGATTGAGCTTCAATTTTGAATGAAAAATGCATTATCTCGTGTATATGCCACACCTCCTACTTTGATCTGATCGGCATCCACAAAATGTTGCATGTTTGCCGCAAGTCGGAAAATGTGAATTTTAATCTAAGCTTCATTAAGTAGTAATATTTTTCATCCTCAAATGTACGCAAGTTATGAATGTGTGAGTGTACCAAAGTTCCATAGTAACAGTACAATGGAAACAACATGCATAGTAGTCATTGTCAGCAGTGTAGTTGACTATAAGCAAAGAGTAGGGAAGGGAGAAGTCAACAAGTTAATTGAATGAATGGACATTTGTTTTAACATATTAGAAAAAAATCATGTACTTGCCTTGCTGTAAGTTAGTGTTTTACATGTATGTATGATGACTGTGCATGCACACGCTTTTTGAAAATGCATGCCTCAAGGAGCTTCTTATACTACAGCATTTAAGATGCAAGTTGATGAGTTTGCTGAGTAAATGGCAATCAAGGTGCTGCTCAACATTTTGGAGGTGATGAAAGCAATGTGAGACTGGAGGAAGTCAAAGCCACAACTTGACAAAATGGCAAAATCCGAATTAGCCAACAGAAGCCATCAGGCTTTTTTTTCCAGAATTGAATCAAAAGATTCTTGAATGGATAACTGATTGCCATTCTCAGGGCTCGGCCTTGAGTACTATCCAAATTCATCTGAAAGCCAAACTGTTGGCTAAAGAACTGAAGATACCTCTGCCGACTGGTGTTACCATTTCATGGCCCACCATGATCTGTCCATGAGACATATGACCAACATCAGCCAAAAGCTTCCCACTGACTACGAGGATAAGCTGACTTCATTCCAGAAACACATAATCAAGCGTTGAAAATCCTTAACCCACCACTGGCACTCATTAGGAATTCTAATCAAAAGCCACTTAACTTAAGCATTAATATAGTTTCAATTCGCACCACTGTCAACAAAAGAAACATTTCACTATTATGTTGGCCTGTATAGCAGATGGAACAAAGATACCCCCTATGTTGTCCTTAAGCAGAAAACTTTGCCCAAAGGCATCATTTCCTCAGTGGTGTGCAAGTGCGTGTCCAGGAAAAACTGGGTTGATAGTGTCTGGAGAGAAGGAAGTTTCATCTTCTATATTTTAAAATTTGTCAGTTTTCAGAACTCACTCCCACATTTCTTTCAGAAAATAGTGTTGTGTTGCTTTAAAATTAGCCTGTTTAAGGCCATTGCTAGGAATCCCATCCTGAATCTTCATCCATGGAGTCAAGTTTACAAGTAAACATAGGCTTTTACGGACCTCACTTTTTCCTATTACCCTTCTTGTATTGACTAGAGGATAAATTGAACATTGTTGGATGCCTTCCGTTGTCATTGTGATCTAGCATCTCAAGACAAACCATAAAATAGAGGTGGCTATTATCCCTGACGGAATGACTTCCTTGCTACAGACACTCAATGTCGGCAATAATCGACCCATGAAAACTATCCTCAGAGCCAAATAGACAGAGTGGATGTTACTTGACGGAACTGAGTATGACATGTTATGGACAGATGAAGAGAACAGATGAAGAGAACCCATGAAAACTATCCTCAGAGCCAAATAGACAGAGTGGATGTTACTTGACGGAACTGAGGATGACAGGTTATGGACAGATGAAGAGAACAAAAAGGAAGGAGGAGAAGGTGAAGATGAGAATTTCGATGACTCTGATGAAGCTGACCTTTACTTTGCCGATGAGGATATGATAAATGTAATCTGAATATAATCACAAATTCTTTTCTATCAATTCTCTTGTTCAAAAATGTAATTTTCCCCTCCTTTTTCATTTAGCTTGATCATGTGGTCACTGCTGCTAACACAATAAGTATTACAAAAAGGTGTTGGCAGTAGTTTGCAGTACAATTCCCTACTAAACCCACTCCTCTCATAACTATGACATGTCATAGTTATGAGAGGAGTGAAAGCATGAATTATGGCTTCCCTATTATTGAACCTTTTATTGCAGATATGAAGTTCAAAATGCTTGAAAAGATGATAATTTGTAGGAGAAATATCAGGTGAATATGGTGGATGCTGCAAGATTTCATATCCCAATTCTCTAAGCGTAAACACAGTCAGCTGAAAGGTGTGGGGTTGGGATCTATCATGGAGCATTTAATTCAGTTCATGTTGTACCCATTTTTCAATTTTTTAACCTTTCCTATTGCCTTGAGATGATGTGATATGGTCGCTATTGAAGTCCTAAAGTCTCCAGAAAGTGCTTGAACTGTTGTCCATGGCTTGTTGGCCACTGCTGTCAATTCTCCATCATTAAGAAGATGTTTGGGCCTCTCTTGAGGTTTATTATTGGTATCCATATTTCCAGACCTAAACCTACTGAACCAATGCTGAACAGTTTGCACTGTAGTAGTGTTGACTCCAAATGCTGTTTGACATTATCAGCAACTTTAGCAGCTTTCCCTTTTAGTGTTATTCTCTATGATGTAAAAAGACAACATTTCATGTGTGTGTGTGTGTGTGTGTGTGTGTATATATATATATATATATATAGAGAGAGAGAGAGAGATATGTGTGTGTGTATTTATATAGAAATTATAGACTGCTGAATATGTACATGAACACACACACACACATATTAGCTTTATATATATATATACACACACAGAAAATGCCAGTAATACCAGCAAATATATTTTTCACTATATTTCAAGTAAAAAGAAAAGTAATTATTAAATTGACTGATTTTCATTGAATCCTAATCAAATAAATACTTTATTTTTGGATGATTTTTCACTCAGATGACATAATCAAAAAACAGAGAATGACATGTTTTGAGTGTTGCAAAGCCACGGATATTGGCTATTATACATATATATAAATAAATTTATTAATCAATGGAGGGATGAGTTTATTACTTGATAACAATAGAAAACTGATCCCCCCATCAAGTACAGAGACTCTAAAGCAGTCTAAGACCTGCTCTAAGTATGCAAAAATAATTCTTCTTTTTATACCATTTTATTCAGACATAATTTTGGGTTTTGTATATAAAATATGAGAGCTTTATCTGGTCTACACATTTACATACTTACATTTTAGAGTGAGAAAGCCATAAACACTGAAGTTTATATATATAGAGTTATGCACACACATGCACACACACCTATTAGTAAAGACCTAAAAGAAGGTCTTATTTCTTTTTTTAGTAATTTCTAGCTCATGAAAAAAACTCTCCTATATTCCAGTAAATGAAAAACATATTTCTTTTTATTCTTTACATGTTTTGTGCCAAAAGTTCAACTATATAATTTTCGTACCAGTGGTCTATTTGTCTTTGTTTTCTCTGCAAATATTCCATGGAATCAAGTATATTTTGTCCAAATGAGATCAAAACCCTTCTCAATGGGCAAGATAGCTGGGAGGCACCAGTCTGATTTTCCAGTCTGCAGAAATGCAGCTGGAACACACGTGAGCAAGTTTGTTTAGCATTGACATTGGGAACCGCATTCTAAGATTTCACAGGGAGATAATTTGTGTTTGACTTAAATGGAAAAATTCACTTGTTTATTCAGAAAAAAGATGAAATGGTTCCATCTCATTAGCCTCATGCTACCTTAATTTCGGATGTCTTGAATGATTAGTCAGTAAATCTAAAAGGAATGTATAAACTAAATTTTACCTCCAACTATTATGTGTGCATGCACCTATTGATGCCACTTCTGTTCTGATCACATTGACTCAAAAGATTCCATAGAAGGATCATTTGGGTTTCACATTATGATTTTCTTGTGGATCATGTGCATTTTTAAAAAATGTTAATTTCCACTCCCAAGAGATTAAAGGAAGTGTTTGTGTTTGGTCTTGTTTTTTAAAAAAAACATCAAATGAAATATGGATTTGATTAAATGTAAAGCATTTTTACTTTGATTTCCTAAATTAAAAAAACAAAATGAGGTCTGGTTAGACACTCAATAGAAACCATCACGTGACCAACATATTTTGGCAGCATGCTGCGTTGGGGGTGATCAATTAGAAAACGGGGTGATCAATGAATAAGTTACTTCTCTCGCCTTTTCTTGTGATCACTAAAAAGTCTGAATTTTCAAAAACAAGCATGAATGCTGCCAGACACAAACTGAGGACCAATTTAGCTTAAACTAGCACTACAAGTTGAACCCCCCACTTAAAACCTATTTAGGGAGGGGATTTTCAACATAATAAGTGATGGGAAGTATGGAAAGAGGTAGTATTGTTTGGGATATACAACCAGCTGTGATATATTATGCATAGCCAGCCAGACAAACTTGAAAACTGAAGAAACCTATGTTGATAGTTTCTAATTTTAGATAATTTAAGGGAAAAAAGTAACCCCACTAAACATACTGTTAAGTAATTAATATTTGCCTAACAATTCAAAGTTAGTAATAAAGACCAATCATACATTTTTGTTTCTTTAATCAAATATAAAGTATAATAATGACAGGTATGGTTAGTCACTCAATAGAAACCGTCATATGACCAATGTTTTTTGGCAGCATGCCATGTTGGTGGTGATTAAAAGAAATTGGAAAAAGGGGTGATCAATGGATAAGTTACTTCTCTCACCTTTTGTTGGGCAGCAATCACTAAAAAAAGTCTGAATTTAAAAAAACAAACAAGCAGGCACAAACTAAGGGATCAATTTAGCGTAAATTGAACCCCCGCCCCACTAAAAACATGTTTTCTAGACATAATAAGGAGTAAATCTTGAAATTTTCAGCCCTCTAGCTCCATCAGTACAGCCTGTACATGTGATAGATACATAGCCAGCCATCAGAACCAACTCAAAAAAACTTATTTTGACAGTTTTGGTTGACTGTTTCTAATTACATATAGGTATGTTTCTTCAGAGTTACTTTCACCTTTATGTAAACTTGGTATTCATTTAAAATCATCGTCCTTCTCTATGTCTGGCTTAAAAATGTTCAAGCACAAATACAATCATACGTCGACTTAAGCCTGATCGCAGTTACATCCGCATAATAGCTTAAAACCCATTAACTGCAGATGACAGGAATTTCAGTCATTGCAGTTATATGGCTCAACTGCGAATGACAAAGATTTTTGTCATGTTACTGTTAGCTTGCTAAAGAGAACAGAGTGTATACGCCATGTTTGTTTCAAGTTTTCCAGAAAGGGAGAAGGTAGAAGAGCAGACACCTTGCTAAGTTGAGCTAATGACTTAGTGAAAGAAACATAATGGATGACATTTGTTTCTTTCTCTTCGGAAAGGCAAGGAAGACGTATGTACAATATAAAGGTTTATGTAAACATGTGTGTCATGGTATCTTATGTTGTGCAGTGCGTATATTTCACTTTACCTTATAATGATCGACTTACACACAGATCGAGTTGCATCCATACTACCAGAATGTAACCTGACGCAAGTCGATGCATGGCTGTACATGTAATGTCCCCCAAAGCATATTGGCAAAGGAATGATGAAAATATCTTCTCAGAGCCAAAAAAAACTCTTTGCTAACTTCAACGTAGCATTCTTGTATCCATAAAACTAACTTCCCTGTAGACATGGAATCCTGAGGTTCTGTAGAATCACTGTAAACTGATACAATTTCAAGGAAGTACCTGTTATTATTGTAATTTCTTTTTTTTCAATGTATATTTGTGTGATCTTTACATCTGGGTTGGGCTACTTTTCTTTTTGGAATTCTGTTGCAGAAGGGTAATTCCTCTGGGTAGTGCTGCACCCTGATGGCTTTTTCAAGACAAAAGTTCCCCGCACAAAGTGTAATCTCAAAGGAAAGCTGTAAAACAACATATTAAAAGCAAAAGGTAGAATGTTTTATAGGTCTATGGAGCATTTTGCACCTGTCAAAGACTTTGATTACATTTTTCGCTTACCTTTGATGTTTTAGTTCTGTATGAGGAAAAATCTTTGAGGGCAGGAAACAAAATCATGGCTATAAATAAGACAGAACCAGAGGACTTTCCCTCAAAAATGATACTTACATTTTTCTTTCTTGATTCTTTGCCAGTGTCATTTGAAAAACATTCTTCTGTTCTTTTGATACAATGTATACCCAGAATAATATTACATGTAGCAAATGCAATTCATACTACAGTACCTAGGGGCGGATCCAGCTTGTTGAGCTGACGATTTTCCAAAATTAAGGGAGGGGACACGTTTAGGAGGGGTCTTTTGAAAATGATGTATCCAAAATTGGCTAAAATTGAATTTTAGGGCATATCAGCAACTGAAATTATGATAAATATTTTTTGAAAAATTCTAAGGGTCTTGAAGGTTGTCATGTGTGGACACAAACAGATTTAAAACTCGGAAGACGCTCAGAAAACAGTATAAATAAAAGTTTTCGGAAATATTCTAAGGGTCTTCCAGAAGACTTCTCTTGGTACCTGACCATTTATCCGGCTTCCAGAAAACTGGAAATACCAGACCATTTATCCGGCTTCCAGAAATCTGGAAATACCAGAAAACTGGCTATTTTTGAAACTGGATAGTTTTAAATCTGTCAGCTTTGTAGTAGTTCACTGCTCAGTCACTTTGTATAAATGACCATGGACTTGTCACAAAATTGACACCCATAGACAAAAAACTATTCAATCACATATAACAGTTTAATCAGTTTTCATAACCAGTCACCCCAGATGTTGAATTGTCTTCAGATGAAGATTAGTGGATTAATATTAATTAAATGGACCCTGTTTTTGAAGTGGATTAATTTGAATATATTAAAAAAACAAGTTGTGTTCTTTACTTTTCTTCGTTCACTTTTCATCATATATTTTACATTCTATATTTTAAGAATTTTGAGCAGATTAATAAAGATCAAACAGACCCTTCTTCAGAAGTGTACTAATTTGTATTTGTTAAATACAATTTTGTTCTTTACTTTTCATTGTTTATTTTATATTATACATATATATTAAGCCTTCGACCCGAAAACTGGAAAATCACGAAACCCAGGTTACTTCAAGTCCCAAACTTGCCAGATAAATGGTCCTGTACCTGTACTTGATATTGTCCATTTTTAAGTATATGAAATGACTGTTCACAGAGCGTCTGGTACAAAAAGAAAAGATAAATAAAATAACTTGCCTATTGTTGGCAGTTAGGCATCTAGTCTCAAATCTAATTATACTTATGATAAGAATTAACAATCACTCTACTGTGGCATTAATGATGAGACTGGTTTATGAAGGAAAATCTTTCTGCTACAGTCATACGTGATGATGTTCGCTCTTCATAGTCAAAGATGACCATGGCTTCAACTATGAGCAGTGCAGCAATGGTAGTGAGTTGGGAGATAGCTGATTCAGGCTCTAAAGTCACTCCCACATATATACGATTACAGATGCTATAGATGGAGTAATGGCAGCTCAGGTTTTGCGTGCTGTGCATTTCTCTCAGCTTCAACAATTCTCCAGGTTCCTGCTGCATTGGCCCCTTTTTGTAGAAACAAGAAGGGGTGGGGGAAAAACACTGACACAGTTTGGTGCAAGAAGTCACCAAATGGCACGTCAAAGCTGTAACAAAACCTCCAATGGGACACCTCCTTGCTTAACACCGGTAAGCAGTCACTGCTATCAACATTGGACACCTCCTTGCTTAACACCGGCAAGCAGTCACCGCTATCAACATTGGACACCTCCTTGTTTAACACTGGTAAGCAGTCACTGCTATCAACATTGGACACTTCCTTGCTTAACACTGGTAAGCAGTCACTGCTATCAACATTGGACACTTCCTTGCTTAACAGTGGTAAGCAGTCACTGCTATCAACATTGGACACCTCCTTGCTTAACACTGGTAAGCAGTCACTGCTATCAACACTTGTTATGAAGTCCAAGACTCTACTGCAGGCTCATTAAAGCCTTGCTTTTTTATAGTAACACTTCACACAACATATGGGTTATTGGTGGTGTGTATCACAACATACAGGTTATTGGTGGTGCTCTTCTTTTTTCCTCATCCGGGCCACTGGTATTTCTTTATCCCTGATGGATTTTAAATGGTGGCAGGCACATGCTCGAAGCCTTTGTCGACGAGGAAATCAGAATTCATTTTTGCTGCTACATGTAATCTTACTCTGCCACACATTGCAGTTCTGGGCCATGCTCTCCTAGGAGTTGATGTCAATGTCCAGGTCTTTGATGGAGGTCTTCAAACAGTCATATATGTACATATGCATTGTATCTCATTTTCATTTCTATCACTCCCAAAATTAAAGACAATAAAATGAGATCTGTAAAACTAAAACTCTAATCAGAATAATAGATGACTATTGATTCCTTATTGCAGTTAATACAGTACACCAATAGCAACTTCTTTTTTAGGGTTCCTATCATGAAATAATTGCTGTGATATAGTTGGAAGAGGTATATGTATTCACTCCTGTCTGTCTACACAATATCTCCAAATGTTCTCAATGAATTTCAATGACATTTTGTGGAAGTGTAGGCAATGGGCTATGGAAGAAGTAATTAAATCTTTGGGTGGATCTGGGAATTCTTTTACAGTTATACGGTAAGTATCTACTTAAAAATTTGTTTGACACCAGTATACTGTCTTGGTATTAACTGGAGTTAAAGTGCCATAAACCACATTGATTTATTCAAACATACAGGTAACTGTTATAATCTCCTAGCATGGTAGGGGGAAGCTGACATCCAATACACGTTGCCTAAGAACAACCCAGAATGTACCACATCTTTATCTTATCCCATATTTTACAAGTGTGCAAATGTATTGACTGCAATAGATATCACAATGTTTTATTGTTGATCTCTTTCACTAGTTCTCAGGGATAGATGAAGAAGATATTTCTTTTATCAGCCTTTAAGGTTCGTTGTTAGACAGGGGTCGTCCCCAAGGGGGAGGGGGGCCTTACTCTGCCAAGCTGGCCCATTAAAGAGATGGATACATGCCTTTCCTAAGGGCATTAGTACGAAGTGAATATAAACTGTCTCAGCTGGAGTTTGAACCCGGCTCGCCAATCCTATTCTCCACGCCGTTAACTGCGCGGCCACTCGTAACCCGATATAACAAATGAAAAATTCCTCAAGTTGTAAGGTTGTAAAATGCCTTTTTGTAGGTTTACTTTTGCACCTACTTATTCATTGCAACATTACCATCTGAAGCAACCTTTTTTATATTCTACTGAATAATGAGCGAGTGTAGGCATGAGAGTACTGCCCCTGAAAACTAGTGAAAGAGGTCAACAATGAAACATTGTGATAAGAACAAAGGCTGACATAAAAGCAACTTTATATGCTTCCACATTAACCTCATTGTTATAAGTAATTGTTTGTTTTGGTCTTTTAACTAAGAATTTAATTAAGCCAATTGCACCACACTCAATACACTTTACCTTTTTTTGTTTTTCCTTCAAACAACGTTCTCTATTTTCCTTTTCAATTTTGCTCAAGTGATAAGAAAGTAATTTAATTTGCAACCTGACAATAACGGTAGAACAACTTTGAATTAGGTGGAAGGGTTACTTCAAAATGAAATTATTTATTTCCTGGTGCCATAAAGGAGATCATTGGGTTTCCATGTTGAAGTTGTTTTAGGTGGGCGATATTAACAAATACCAGGACAGATTTTATCTCCTTTTGGCAGAGATTATAGAGAGCTCTGTGGCAGAGTGCAGGCCAATGTCTGAATTTTGTTAGACAGGATGTTTAAATCATTTTGTGCGGTTTAGTTGGACTATTTTCTTCATCTATGTTTTGACCCAGTGTTCTTCTTCAGCTGTTAAAATGAGCAATGTGGACAAGGAAAATAGTCCGACTAAAACAGATACAATGACAGTGTGTGTTAAGTTCTGATTCTAATCAGTAATACTTGATACCACAGATTCACTTTGGAAACTGTTAAACTACAACCTTATTTTGTTCTTTTAATTAGCTAATGGATTTAATTTATGATTCTATGACTATTAAATGGTCATGTAGTTTTATGGCACATTGACACTAATATAATGGTCAGTGAGTGACAAATAGGTTGGGAGTAGACTGGCAGTCTTTAATCACATATCAATACTTTTTTTTATTAAATAATCAAAATGTTCAATTGTTAAAAACTGTTGTTATGCCAGAGGGAGAGTGCTGATAGGTGTCACAGCTTGTCCAAAAGTGACCCGGAAGTGTATAGCACAGAGATATTTTATGTACTTTTATTTTTGGTGCATAAAAGTTTATGTATATCATAAGAACTTTAGTGTAATATTTCTCTGAGAGGAAAGCGAAGCAGAGCATTTGCCCCCCCCCCACGATGGATCAGGCCATGTCACCTAAGGTGAGGGGGGGTTGAAAGTTGAAACCTTATAGTCGATAATGGTGCAGTACAATTGTTTTATGTAATCCCAACTTGATGTACCCATATAAAAAGATGGTATTATTCTTCGCTAGTAACAAGGTTGCCGCTAAGAATTTTTCCAAATATATCCTTTTGCCCCCCCCTGGAAATATACCCTCCTGGAAAAGTGGCAACGAATGCCCATGGTCTCACCTTGAGCTTATTCTTTATTTCTGATGTAGACTGTTGGTCTGAGTAGTTGCGTTGAAAAGCAACTAAAATTAAGAGGAAAGAAAATACTTGTCAAAAATTAATAATGGTTGACAATGTTGTATATATTATATTACTATATATATTATTTAATACTTATACAAGGAGATCGAACCTACTAACAACAGCCAACAGGGTTGGCTTGCTTTAGTTGAACTTTACTAAACTGTCTCGGTCTGGAAGTTAGGTGGAAGTTATGGTTATAATCCATTATGTCCGCTCTACTCATAAAAGCACTAACACTGATTGTGTAATTTTTGTACGTCTTATTTCAAGTTGAATAAAGCCATTATTTATGGTAAAGATTTTGTTCTTATTCACAACACTTCATCTAATAAATAATAAATCAAGTTAATATTACTAATAGTAGTTGTTTCTTCACCTTGAGAAAACTTTTCAAATCTTTTTCTCCCCTTGTTTTTTGTGTTTTTCTTTCCTTCCTTCCTTTTTTCTGGCAGCTAAGTAATGTTTTGTTTCTACGGCTCTGGTGTGAAAATTAGCAGGTGTAACTAAACAAAAACAACCCAAATCTTTTTTGCCGCAAACACCAACAGCAGACCTCACCTTTCTCCACTCACCGGACCCTTTTTTTTCTTCTCATCAATGGATCCAGAAAGATCATCAGCAATTTCTTTTTTTAAAGTTAGAGGACTTTGAAAAGTAATCACAAAAAATGCATCTGTAGTGAAGGTGAGAAGAATGAAAGAAAGATTTTTTTTTTCTTTAAGAGGAAGAAGGTATATCAAAGCAAAATGAAAAGAAAACAGGTCTGTTTAGTCACGCAATAGAAAACGTAACGTGACTAACTTCTTTTGGCAGCATGTCCTGTTGAGGGTGATCAATGAATAAGTTACTTCTCTTGCATTTTGTTGGGCATGGATCACTAAAAAAGTCTAATTTAAAAAAACAAAAAACAAGCATGAATGCTGCCAGACACAAACTATGGTATCAATTTAGCATAAACTTACATTGCAAATTGAACACCCCACTAAAAACGGGGGGGAATTTTTTTAAAGTTTAATGAGTAAATGTTGAAATTTTCAGCCCTCTAGCTCCTGCCTGTGCGGCCTGTACACATAATAGATACATAACCAACCAGATAGCCAGCAAACTTAAAAACTGAAGAAACCTATGTTGATAGTTTTGGTGACAGATTTGGTTGACCATCTCTAAAAAAAAAAAAAGGATCAGGTTTATCTAAGTGGAAAAGAAGGAAGTTGAAAGAATGAATAAAAGAAAACAGGAATGCGTTTCTTCTAGTTTTTTCTTTCTTCAGCCTTTTTTTATTTTTAAAATTTGTGTCCTTTTAATAGTTTTTCTCTGAAATGTTTTTCTCATCTGTTTTTCTGCCTGTACTTCCCAAATTTGCAATTTTGGTCCTGTTGGCTTGGGGGTGGGGCGAATGTTAATGATAAGGAATTCCTTAAGGTAGACTAATGAAGAAAGTGGGGGGTGGGGCTTATAGCCTCCCTCCCCATTTTTTGGAGAAAAGAAAATGGATACATGCATACACTTATTCATGAACCTATATGCACACTTATATCTGCAATTACTTACACACCCACATGTACTCGTGTGTATAATAATATAAGTACAAATGCGTCACATATGTATAAATATATATGCCCGTAGACCTGGATTACCTTTAGTGTGTATCTTTTGCTTAAACTGTTATCCAAGCTATTCTATCTGGAAATTGAAGAGTTTTACGACGGAATCAGTAAGATAATGGACAGAGAGAAGACTAACTACACAATACTTATGGGAGATTTTAATGCTAAGGTAGGTCAAGGAAAAGTTGGGGAATCTAGTGTAGGAAGATATGGAATAGGCAAGAGAAATGAAAGAGGTGACATGCTAGTAAATTTCTCAGAGAGATACGGTTTAAACATAACTAATACATTCTTTCAAAAATGGGAAGGTTGAAAGTGGACTTGGAAAAGCCCAAATGGCACAACAACAAAAACAAATTGGCTTCATAATAACTCACAAGATCAATAACATTAAAGACGTAACCATTACCAAAGTAGACATAGGAAGCGACCAAAGAATGGTAGCATGCAGAACTAAATTTAACTTTAAAACT
>VCCN01004182.1:6146369-6159831 GCA_006491835.1 Architeuthis dux | reverse complement strand
TCAGCCTTCTAGCTCCTTTGGTGCAGCCTGTATCAGTGATACATAGCTAGCCTGACCAAACCTGTGTTGACAGTTTCTAATTTTGGATAATTCTTTTCTCTCCTCTAAACAAAGTTAGCTTTAATGTAAGTTTATTTTTTAAACATAGGTAATTTTTTTATAGTCATTTATTTTAGTCTAGTGGTCAGAGTAAGTTGTTTAGGCTTCAAAAATACTTTGTTTTAAAAGGAAAAACTTTTTGGCATTTCTTTCTATTTTGTTGTTTTCCTTGGGTTTTCTCTTTCTTTCTTTGGCCATCTTTTATTTTGTCTGTATTTGTGATTTTTCATTTTGTTGTGGAATTCCACATTAGTTGTATTGGAAACCGTCAACCAAAACTGTCACAATAGCTTTCTTCAGTGTTTGAGTTGGTCCGGCTGACTTGGCTATGTATGTATCACACGTACATACCACACCAATGGAGCTAGAGTGCTGAAAATTTAAACATTTACTCCTTACTATGTATAGAAAAAATGTTTCCCCTAAATACTTTTTAGAGGGGTGTTCAGTTTGCAGTGTAAGTTTATGCTAAATTGATCCCTTAGTTTGTGTCCGCTTGTTTTTTGAAAATTCAGACTTTTAGTGATCACTGCCCAACAAAATGTGAGAGAAGTAACTTATTCATTGACCACCCTTTTTTTTCCAATTTTTTAATTGATCACCCCCAACATGTCATGCTGCCAAAAGGCGTTGGTCATGTGATGGTTTCTATTGAGTGTCCAGACCTGTTGTTTATTACATTTGTTTCATGATCAGATGCCCAGAAATAAATAACAAGGGAGAGGTAGAAAAAATTATAGTATAAATATATTTTTCATCCACCACTATAAGTGCACTGCTGGATAAAGGCCTTTCCCATCTCTTTGCCAGGTCCTACCCGCAAACCTTTCTATCTCATCCCTCCATTTTGTGTCTGGTCTTTTCCTACTACGTTTACTTTCCCATGGCCACCAATCGGTTAGCCTTTTGCTCCATCTGTTTGTCATCTCTTCTTGCTAAATGTCCAGCCCATCTACATTTTTGTGCTTAATTATCTGTATAATATCCTTCACTCCAGTCCTCACTCTGATCCATGTTTTTCTATCTCTTAGAGTTATCCCTAGCATTGCTCTTTCCATGGCTCTCTGTGCGATTCTCAGTTGGTTTTGTTAATTTCCATAGCTGGTATTATGCATACATTGTATACTTTAAGCTTTAACCACATTGGCAAGGTGCTGAAATGATTTCCAACTGATCGTTATGTATTCACATTTGTAAAAAGAACGACACATAACAAGATGGCTACTATTTCCTTTCCTCAAGTCAGCATATCCGCTATCTTATTTTGTGAAAAACTTGCGTGCTTGCGCATTGCTGTACAGTGTGCAAGCTAAGGGACCTAATTTTAAGCCAAAAGTAATACTCAGAGGTACTCTTACTTTCGTTATAGAGCCACAACTATTCAGAATGTTCTAATTGCACTATATGAGACAAAATTAAGATTGTGTTAGAATTATTTCTTGTCCGAACTGCAATCACTGTGCTTGCTCTTTAGATAGATGTAAGGTTATCTTCTTCAATTGTATGTGTGGGGCACAGTGGATCACTTCTGGGACTGACCCACTTCAATTCTTTTAATTTAAATTTAAAAATTGATCCTGTCAATTCATTTCATGTAATGTACAAGGAAACTAAAAAAGAGCATTTTAATTTTGTATCATTCTTTTTTTCTTTTCTTAAATTGCTTTTTGTGTGAATTTGGTTTTGTGTTAAATGGTTCCTTTAGTGTGCTTAACTTTTGCCAATAAATGTTTGAGAGATCTTTATGATCACCTTTTATTGGATTCCACATAAAAAGTTATGTTTAAGATGGACATACAAACTTTCTCAAATATATATTAGATAGATAGAAATCAGATGATTATTATCAGGGTAAGTGTGAATGCAGACCCCCCCCACTATTATTATTATTAAGTTGGAAATCACCCAAATATTTTTTCTTTTTGCATTCTTTAAGTTAGCGCATTTAATTCCATATGTCTGCCTACAACACACCATTTGGGAGGAAAAGATGGACATACACACAAACTTTCTCAAATATATATTAGATATATAAGAATGAAATATTCAGAGAATGGATAATTTATATCTGACAGAATATGATAAAAAATGTCTTTATAATTATCATATATAAGAATGAAAAACTTTTGATATGTTTCTATACACAATGCCTGGCTAAACAGTTCTTTTCTACTTGCCAAAAAAAGTTTCATGAGTCATAAGTGAACTTCTATGTCATATTGCCTGGTGGAAATTCACCTTGTAATGAGGATCAACTCAATTTTTAACTGGGTTGTTTTTCTTTTCCTACTGCCAAAAACTGGCTTTGGGCTTGGATCTTGTGTTTCCTTCCTTCCTTTTCCTGTAGTCCCCTTCCTCGGCTCCCTTTTTTTCCCCCTCACCAAAGGCTCCCTGATTTGTCTTTCTAAACCCCATACCACCCTAAACACACTGCCATCTCAAAAGAATGGTAGCAAGGGTTCCATTACTGTTGCTATGCTCAATTTGGATGTGTGTTTAACCTCTGACCTGCCTAATATCTTTCCTTTTTGTCAGTGGGGTAAGATAAATCAGCTCCCGCTCTGGTTACATGTTTGCAGAACAGGTATAATTTGGGTATCTGCAGAAGGGGTCAGGATCTCTGTTCACTTGAGGTCTTGGTGCATTTGCGGCCAAGGATACACACATATATAACTAGAAAACACTCATAGAGCGCATACCTCTGCCAACAACATTTTCACTAAAAACTGAATGAAAATCAGTTTATATATACTTACGATGTAGGGGTGGTAACTGTGGAAAGGAATTGCTGGATCCGCCCCAAAAGTTAATCACTTCTTCCTTAGTATAGTCCATAGCCCACCCATCAACAAAATGTAATTAGAATTCATTGAGAATTTTGAGAGATATTGTATGGACAAAGATAAGTGAATACATAAATGTATGGAAAAATGAAAACAATATCTTTCAATCGAAATATTAATTCCTGGATCCGCCCCAAAATTTAACTAATTCCTCCTTATCCCACAGCCTACCCTTCATGAAAAATTTCATTGAAATCCATTGAGAACATTTGGAGGTATTTTGTGGACAGATATATAGCTATGATACAGGGAAGGTAGCTTTAAATAAATCACTGGATCCACCCCAAAATTCATTCAATCTTTTTCTTACCCCATGGTCCACACTTCCATAAAATGTCATTAAAATTCATGGAGAACTTTTGGAGATATTGTGTGGACAAACAAATAAGTCACAAGTGAATTCATATACCTCTTCCAACTTTGTTGGCAGAGATAAAATATGGTACAATGCATTTCTGTAATTACCTGTGTGTGCCTTTATATTTTTGTCAAACTCCAGGACAAAGTCAGAGTTGACTTTACTTTCCTATGTAACAAGAACAAGAACAATCCCCATAAAAAATAGGGGAGTAAACTGTGTATATGGGGACAATGTTGTTATTGACAGGGAGATTTTGGTTTCAAAACTTTACAACTGAAGATTTCAGTTTTTTAAAAAAGCAAGGAAGAGATCAGCCAAAATCTCCAATCAATGATAAAGATTTGTAGAATGTGATGGAAAATAGTCCAAAAACCTCTGTCATAAAACTTCAATGTGTTGTTCAAAACCATTTCAAATGATTTAAGAGCGGTTGATGAGAAGAAAAAAAAGCTTGATGAATGGGTTCCGTGTGTATTGAATGAAGAACAACAAAAATAAATCACACATAGAGATTTGCATTGATCATGTTCAGGGGTATGAAATTGATGCAATTTAGCATTGAAAAATGGATTTTGTATCAATTTAATAACCAGAAAATATCTACACAATGACTGGATGTGGATGAGAAGCTAAAACATCAACTAACACCGTGTCTAGAAGGTTATGGTGAGTCTCTAATAGAACAGGAGTGGTTTAATACATCATAGTTCCCTTTGAAGTGGCTCAACAATTACTGTATGTCTTTGTGCATAACACAAGGAATATTGTACCCAAATCTGAGCGAAAATAGGGGGAATTGTACTATATTCAAATGTATGCAGAAAAATCTTTTATATACTACTAAAATTAAACCCATTTGATGACAGAGGTGATGCAATTTGCCAATCCACCCCCACTAAGAAATATATTTGTCTTACGCAACTAACCAACTGTAAAAATAAAATGAATTAGACAAAAACATCAATTTAAGATAAACTTACATTGCAAATTGAACCCCCCACTAAAAACATATTTGGGGGTAATTTTAGATATTAGATTAGATTAGAAATGTCTTGTGGATCAAAACAAATAAAAAATGAAACTAGAAAGCACTCAGGTTTCATTGAAATTCAATGACAACTTTTGGAGATATTGCGTGGACAAACATGAGTG
Source organism: Architeuthis dux (assembly GCA_006491835.1). Lineage (NCBI taxonomy): Eukaryota > Metazoa > Mollusca > Cephalopoda > Oegopsida > Architeuthidae > Architeuthis > Architeuthis dux. The sequence goes on along the minus strand of VCCN01004182.1, from coordinate 6,155,376 downwards.
AATACATATGATTTTATTATTTCTAGTGGAACATTACACAATCAAAACGGATATTATCAGGTAATTTTTATACTGTTACCAAAAATATGAATATGTTGCTGTCCAAAGATGAGTACACCACTACGAGAAAACTTTTTGGCAAAAGAGTTTCAATGCTGTAGAGTTTAGTCATAAATAATAACTAATGATATCCATTTTGATTGTGTAATGTTCCACTAGAAATAATAAAATCCAGATATGTTTCTACAAAAAGGTGGTAGGGGTGTACTCATTTATGGGCAACACTATATGTATGCCTGAAAATAATTGGCATCAAATTAGTTTGGAACACAGCTTTTCAAAGTGAAACAGATAAAAATAGTAATAAAAAAAAAAATACAATAGCTAAATTGTAGATGTAATTTTATGGTACATTAACTCGTACATAATGGGCATATTACACCAAGTAAATGTTTTTTTATTTTTTATTTAGATTTTCAGAGTCTGTAACATAGCCAAGGTTTTTTTTTTTAGCATCTGTGATTTTGAATCATAACCTCCAGGTCAATGTTCCCTCTAATTTTTAGTTGTCTGTGTGCGCAAAAATCTTACATTGAATTTTTTTCTCCAGTAACAAAAGTATGTACACGCTTTTGAATTCAACATAGTGAACCAATATTTTTTCAATAAAAACTCACTAAGCTATTGGCAGAATTTGAAATCTTTTCTGTGCACATTAATATCCTTTGTGCGCTGGTTGCAAAAGGTGTGTGCACGCGCACAAGCTCACGGCTTGGAGGGAACAATGCTCCAGGTATGCAACATCTGATGCTAGAAAAAGATCTTGTAAATGTTATTAAAGACTGAGAATTTAATTAAAAGGAAAAACAAATAAGCCGTGTTTGGCTCTATATGTTGGAGATGTCATATACTAAACTTTGCTTAGTTTTGGCACAAGGCCACAAGCATGGAACCCCTAATGAGGATCGAACTCACTATTCAGTTTTAATGATCTGCGAGACCAGCTTGCTAACCATAACACCACGACAAGACACCCCTCTGTATGAAGGAGATGCTTAACTTTACCCTAGAACTCTACAAGTCAACAGCATTTAACTCCTTGAGGTTGTTAGCATATCTGTATACTTGTTTGTTTGTTATCTTCTTACTATAATTCACCAAATGTCTGTCTGTGATTGCATAATTCAAGGGCGGCTAGAGCTATGGCCACCAAATTTCCTGTGGTTACTAATGGAACTGCAGGGTATGTTTTTAGCATATAGTTTTTGGAAATTAAAAAAAATAGTAGTGTGAGGGTATGTGATCCCTCTCACCTCGATATTAATAATAATAATAATAATAATCTGATTTCCATCTATCTATCTATATAATTCTGTTTATCTAGTCCAATTCTGTTTATCTATATCTGACCTCTAAGTAGCTGAACCGGCATTGTAGCCATCAGTATTGAATTAAAGTACCCCTAAAATGCTCTAACCTAAAGAATGCAGAAAATGTCTGGGCAGGTTTTCAGCTAATATCATAAAGTTGCAGACCACACAAAGAGTATATTTTACCTGCATCTTCATGGAAAAGAAGGAAAAAAAAGTTAATAATTGTGTTCTATTTTTAAAATGGTTGTGTCATAACTTTTGGATATCAAATTGCAAGAAATATCCCATTGAGAAAATGGTAATGTTTCACTGGCGAAATTGCAGAGAGGCATTATTTTTCATTTTGAATAATTGGCGATTAACTTGTTTGGAGGAGGAAAAAATATATAATAAAACAAAAATAATAAATTGTAGAGAATTTAGTTCCTCCTGAATGATTTGTAAGAAAACCAGATGTTGGAATGATTGGTGCTTACAGGTGACATTTAATCTATGAATAAACATTGCTGACTCTGCCAGTTAGGAGGATACATAAATTAGATTGTTATAATAAACAAAATTCCACAAAAGGAAAATAAAATCAAGAAATTTCTAAAATACTAAAATCAGTTTTATCTACTTATTCTTATGTGTTTATTTTTCAGTTAAGAATGTTGGCTTCCTATCTCCATTTACTTAAGAATTCATTATGATTTATATATCCGCACAAGTAGGGTTCAAATCTGGCATCCACCTGTAACTATATTTCATATTTAGTTGGCATTACTCCTGATTTCGGTCAAGCTGGCCTCTCAGCCCAAAGAGATTTGTAGATGTGATGGCGGTGGTCGGAAGGAAGATAAGACGACTAACTCTGGAAGGAAAAGGAAAAGCGATGTCTAGAAGGAAGACTATGAGAGTTGAAAAGAAAAACGTTTGGAGAAGAGAAAGAGAAAGACAAAAGTAGGTGAAGAAGGAGGAAGAGAAGTTGTAGAAGAAAACTGGAAGGAAAGGAAAAGAAAAGGGATTTGTGCAGAAAGAGAAAATACGTAATAGGTGGAGGAGAAAAAGCTAGAAGGAAAAATGGTAGAAAAACACGTTCCTTCATCTTGTGTCTGGTCTTTTCCTACTGCGTTTACTATCCCATGGGCACCCATAGGTTAGTCTTTCCCCACCCCCATCTATTGTCATTTGTTCTTGCCAGATGACCAGCCCATCTCTATTTTTGCTGCTTAATTATTTGTATAATATCTTTCACTCTAGTCTTGTCTCTGATCCATGTTGATCTTTTTCTATCTCTTAGAGTTATCCCTAGCATTGCTCTTTCCATGGACCTCTGTGCTATTCTGAGTTGGTTTTCAGCTTGTTTGTTTAATTTCCATGTTTCGCATCCATTACACGTAATCAAATCAATTCAAATTCTCAATTAATTGCTCTGTCAAATTCTTGTTTTGAAGTTCTAATTCGCCATACTCTGCACCCTTCCTTTCTAACTCTTCTTTTCACAACTATGCTCTGCTACCAATTGTAAAGGTCTGCACAAGACTCTTCATCTTCCTCTCTCACTTCTCTCTCATCCTGTCTAAACTGTCTAATGTCCGCCACTACACTTCCAGCACGCCAGTGCAAGGGCAGTAACTCCATTCACATTAACATAAGTGTCAAAGAAAATACAGGGAATATTGTATGTGCTGGAATATAAGATGAATGGTGTGCGAGGATATTTGGAGGACTTCCGTTCACTGCAACTCATCCAAGCCCCATAAATGTCCATACCAACCTTCGGTAGACAGCCCCCTAGTCATAAAACCAGCATATTGCAGTGTAATATTTCCATCTTATATATCAGCATATATGGTAAATTTGTGTCAAATTCCAATCCAAATTGGAGTTGACTTTGTTTTCCCCCCGTAACAACAAGAAAAACAACCACAAAACAAAAACAATCCTCACCTAATTTAGGGGAGTAAACTATTCACTGTTTGTCTATCCCGTCATATTAAACTAAACCGATATATTTAATTAACATTTCCCTACCGTGATTTGAAATTACGACCAAGTGATTGCTAGCCGGCTCTCTTACCAACTAACAAGTCTTATATAATTACAAATTTATTTATTATATATACAATACCAAAGCTGCAGTAATTATCTGAATGAAATTTGACCCTTCAAGCTAGGCTTGTTAAATTCTTTTTTTTCTTGTTTTGAATCGCTTGTAGAATTTTTTTTTTCTATTCGTTATTATAGGATTTATGTAGATTTTGGACTGTTAGAAAGAAATATGAATATGAAATCTTTATTTAAAGGGTTTCCTTTGTTTTATCAGAGACTTTTAGGAGAATAAATTTTACAGCCTGTTTGTAATATCTTCACCAGCATAGTACCAAAGCAAAGCACGATTTCTATATAGATATAATCAAAAGCATCAACCTTATTTGACTGAAGAAGAAATCTCATCCCTAGTTCAACCTCTCCTTCTTTCTTCAACAACATTTCAAGAATTCAACAACCAAAACTAAAGCTAATGCTCATCCTGACGCAGTGTCTTTCAGGATCATTTGAAACCATCAACTAAAACTGTCAGAATAGATTTCTTCGGTTTTTGAATTGGTCCAGCTGGGTGGCTACAAATGTATGATGTGTACAGGCCACACCAATGGAGCTAGAGGGCTGAAAATGTCAATATTTACTCCTTATTATGTATAGAAAAAGATTTTTTTTTTATTCTCCCATGTAGGTTTATGCTAAATTGATCCCTTAGTTTGTGTCCGATTGTTTTTTTTTTTTTAATTCAGACGTTTTTAGCGATCACTGCCCAATAAAAGGCGAGTGTTTGAGTAGGCATAGGTGATGCTGGTATATGACCTGGGATTCAGCACCATATAGAAGGGTGGATAGCACAATGGTTTTGTAGATTCTTACCCATTCTATAAATATTTTTAGCTTTTAATATTGATGATTTCCATACATGTAATTGAATGTTGACTCTTTTACCCAAACCAGCAGTTTTGTTATCAATTGAATTCTGATATCTATCCCAAAGGAATAGCTGTATAGAAAAATGGATTCACTTGGATGCATTAAATATATTAAGAAACAAGTCCTTTTTATTTTTTACATCATAGTTTAACTTGGACTTTATTTCAAAATCTGATGTAGTTCAAATATCAAAGTTATTTGAGAAATATTCTGTGGAATTTTCAGACTAAACAAAAATATTTTTGTATGTGCAATTACCAAGAAATGTGAAAGTCAAGAGATTTACAAGGATTGAAAAACAAGCTGCCTAACTGATTGACTGTAGTTTTATTGACTTTTCAATGTAAAGAGTTTTCTCCCTTTTTTTAGAGTTGCTTATTGCATGCTGGGTAGAAAAGAAACACTGTAGATAATAACAGTATTGGGTAAGAAAAAAGGGCATCCTCAACCTGAAATTGGAAAAAAATTAAAAAGATTATCATAATACTCTATACTGATCTGGTTGAGTGCAAGGTTGCCAATTTAGATCTTTTGAAGCTAGATCTAGCTCCTTTTTGGTGCATTTAGCTCCTATAAGTCTGCATCTAGCTCTTAGCTCCTATTCAATTTATCTTTTTTTAAAAACAGTTTTTATTTATGAAATAATTCATGAATATTAGGTAAGTAAAATCGAAATTATGTGTAAATCATCATGTAATTATATGTCGCTGGATTGTAAATCGAATAAATTTTATATTTTAGTCATATTAAGTAAGTCTTGTTTTTATTTACGGTTTTCTGGACGAGTGGGCAATAATATAGGCAAAAATGTTGGGATCCATGACTCTCCTTCTTTATATCACAAACCACGCTAAAAAAATACCACGTTATATTGAGGTACACCTGTATTCAGCTCCTATTTTTTTTTTTGTATCTCAACTCTATGCTGTTCATACATCGAAAATAAATTGAATGGGATAAGGGCTTTTACCTAAAATAATTTTCCCTTACTTAGCTGATTTTGGGTTACCCAATGAAGCACTAGAAATTAAAGTTTAAACATTTTTGGTCTGTTTCTCTAATCCAGTGGTTCTCAAACTGTGTGCCGCATATACAAAATATATATTCTTTTTGGGGGCTTGATTTTTAAAACATTGTTTAAAAATTTTTAAAAATCTAATCTTGCTTTTTCAAACGATGTTTTAAAAATAAAAATATTCTAAAATTTTACCCCCTGGCAATAATTAAAAACACTCGAAGAGACAAATCGATTCAATTCATGTAGTAGTACACATGTCAAACCAGACCATAGGATTTAAGTAGTGTCGAAAAAGGCATAAAAACAAACCATTAGACCTTTTACTTTATAGCAAAATATTGTGCAAAAATTGTAAAATGAAAAAAGATTAATGAAAAAGGTTCACACACATATGTACATGTACAAAAAGAAATCCTCATGTTTATGGTAAAAGCTTACAGTACAACATAATACTATGTATGAAACCTTAAAAAAAATGTTTTAAAAAGGTTGAAAGCACATTATGGTAAGATCTAAAACAAATTGAATTGAAAAAGATTTTTAAGCCCTAAAGAAGGCTTTCGTTTAATGACCTGGTTGTCAGAACAGAACCCGGTCATTAACCAGGGGACACCTATAAATGGATACACATTGCGTTTGTGGATAGTATTTTAGATAAAAAAAAGGCTCTCCTGATTATGATAGTATTCAAACTGTTATTTTTTTAACTGCCACATTGATATCCTAAGCCAGGGGTCACCAAAGTGATCGATATCGACCCCTGCGAATCGATGGGACTATCCAAGGGGTTGATAGATGCCAGGGGGTGGAAAGAGGGTTGATACATGCCGGGAAGGGTCTATTGAATATTTGGTACGTTTTACATCTTTTGACATATATTCTTCTTTACTTTGTATTTTACTATTGATTTCTTGTTACTCTCCCAATTTTTATATATAATTATATACTACGGATTTGGTACGTTTTTGGAAGATTTGGTACATTTTAGGATGCAGTATTGGTACAATATAGCTAGAGAGATGATCTATGTTTCAGTGAGATATTTGAACACTTTCTGCACCAGTCAAGAAAGTAGTATATATTTAGATCTTCTTTTGTTTGGAACCCTCTTTAGGATACCTCCATTTTTACCATTCTATTTTTTCTTTTTCTTGCAAGGGTTGAGGCTTTTGTGAAATCATTTAATTGATGACAGCCTAGTGAGTAGATATGGGCCGACTGATATACATGTTTTGGCTGTGTTATCAAAACATCATTATAGGGATGATGGCGTTTCCCCCCATCAGATGTTCTCATCATTTCAACGATAAATCTTCTATTTAGCCACTATCATCATCAATGCCACGCTTCCTCATTCATATACATACATACATACATACATGTGTGTGTGAAAATATACACATGTATAAATCCATTTTCAGTTAAACCTATATATAAAGAAAACCCTAAGTCACTCATCATCAGTATTACTCTGTCTTTCTTATGTGTATGAGGGAAAGAGAAATAGACTCAGGATTGTTGTTCTGTTTCTCAAAAAACTGTGTTATGTATATTTTGTATGTGTATGTTTATTTGTAAGAATAAAAGAGTGTATACTTGTATGCACATATGTATGTATGTATAAGTACACACATTAATCAATGTAAATATATATAAACCAGCTCATATCTTGAAATATGTATAAAACAATGCAATAGCACTACTTAGAACTATATAGGTAGAGGTGTGTGTGCGTGTGTATATATATATATATATATACACACACACACATAGTAAACGAAGTAGGAAAAGACCAGACACAAGATGGAGGGACGAGATAGAAAAATTTGCAAGTAAGACTTGGCAGAGGTTAGCACAAAATAGGCAGTCATGGAAGGAGTTGGGAAAGGCCTTTGCCCAGCAGTGGACTTACAATGGCTAATGATGATGATATATATATATACTAGCTGGGTTACCCGGCATTGCCTGGGGGAAAGTAATCAATACTGAAAAGTCATGTAGTAAATTGTAACACAGAGCTTCTCAAAGTAGGGATTACAACCCTTCAGATGGCTCAAAAATGCCAAAATTGACATGACCTTGAATTGACCTTTAGTGGTCACCAGAGGTCAGTACCTCTCCATCCTGGGGTTGAGCTACACTAATTTGCTGCTCGTAGGGGGCAGACGTCTCTGTTAGATTTGAAAATGCCAAAGTTAACCTGTCGCTAGGTTTACCTTTATGGGTCACCAGAGGTCATCGCCACCTATCCTATGTTCATCCTGGCATCGAGTTACCCATATACACAAATGTTCAGCTTGTAGGGTACAACCATTTAGGAGTCTATAAAAAATATAGACAGATGTGTGTGTGTATGTATGATCTGTGCCTATATGTAAATGCTTTTTAATTAAACTAGCCATGTTCCATTTTTATAGCTATCCATTTATCTGTAAAGTTTTGGGATTTTTATTTATTGTTTTCCAGGTGTATTCCATTTTTCTGGTTTTCATTCTACGGCTACAAGCAAACAGCCCGATCAGAAATAAAGAGTAAGCCTTCAGTGAGAATCAAACTCACATCCCAGAGGGAAGTCCAGTTTATGCCCAGCTGCTATGATCACTCTGCACAGAGGCTTTCCTGGTTCGCAGAAGGCAATTTTCACCTTTTAAACCTACTCCTTACTCCGACTATTGGTGCCATGTTTGTTGTTTTCATAGTTATGTTGAAGTTGTGATAAAAAACAACTAAAAATCCAGATGAAGGTAAAAAGTATTCAAAATTAATAAAATATTGAGTTTCATTCGTTTTATTAGACAAAGTATTGTATAACAAAATTTTTTAAAAATGTTTCTTATCAAAATAAATGATTCTGCCTCCATTTTCCCCATTGCTCTCTAAAATTAAAATCTAACTGATGCAATCTTAAGAAGGTTTTGGCATATACATTTCTGAAACTAAGAAATCTAAAAACACTGTTACTCTTTATTTGCACTTTGTGATGACTTTTGGAAGAATCTCACCATCACACCTGGTGCTGCTGCCATAGTCGGCTCTGTTCAAAGCTGACGTCTTCTATGCAAAGAACCATGGCAAATGAAGAACATTTGCTAGTTTTCAAAATTCTTTGTAGATTACTGATACTATTGTTCGGACTGAGATCCTCATCTTGGTTGTCATTTCCACAACGTTTCGGCCGATGTACCCTCCGGCCTTCTTCAGGTGTCAAGTTTTGTCGGTAACTTACCGGAACTATTGAACTGAACCCTTTATTTGATCCACGGGGGTATACTGTCCTCATTCCACTATCCATGTCCTAGAAATTATTTTGTGGTTAATTTTTCATTTGTGGTGCTCCTGCCTGGGATTGAACCCACAACCTACAGATGACTCAACAGTCAAGACGCTTTTTAACCAACGCTTTAGTTATCTAGGCCACCGTCCCAACGTTGTGGAAATGACAACCAAGATGAGGATCTCAGTCCAAACAATAGTATCAGTAATACTAACACCTCATCTCAGAAATACCGAATTCTTTGTAGATGTTTAGTAGAAGTTATGGATGATTCTGTCTTTTTGTCTATTTTTCCTTTCCTTATAATGTTAGCAATTTATATTTTAAGCATATTATATATATATATATATGCCTTTATATCATCATCAGCATATATATATA